>JABUQX010036115.1:0-30000 GCA_015478945.1 Trachelipus rathkii | reverse complement strand
ATTATTAACATTATCGTTATCATCACTATCATTAACATCATCATCATTACTGTTATTACCATCACTGCCACTAACATTATCATTACCATCATTAACATTAACACCATTATCATCATTATTACCATATTATCATTAACACTATCCCCATCACTATATTATTATTATTATTACCATTATCATTATTACCATCATTATCATTATTACTATTATCATTATAATTATTATTATTATTATTATTATTATTATTATTATTATTATTATTATTATTATTATTATTATTATTATTATTATTATTATTATTATTATTATATCATTATCGTTATCATCATCACTATCACTATTATAACTATTATTACTATCATTATGCACTATTCTTCATGGGAAGATAAATTAAAACAGTTGAGGGGATTCCCAGCCCCAGTCAGCTGATAATAAGAGACCCTCTTCAATGGGTAATGGCGAAGACGTTGTCATCCTAATTCCAGTTCTTCTATAAATATATTTGAAGGTAAAAGTCTACTTTTTTCATTGTATAAAATATCTATATCCTATTAATTTTAAACTTACCAAAAAATCTTCCCGGTTTGTGTCCATTTGTGTAATGATGTGGAGCACCATATTTTTGTCAATATCATATTAATTTTGTTGAATGGTCTTTGCGACCAAAAAGCTGAGCACCACCGCCAATGCGAGGGCGTTAGCCCTCGCTCAATAGACAAGCCAATGCCCATGCCCATGCCCATGCCCATGCCCATGCCAATGCCCATGCAAAAAAACATGCAAAAAAACGTTCAAAATTCGTTTCTTTTTGTTGAATGGTCTTTACGATAAAAAAACTGAGCACCACCGCCAATGCGAGGGCGTTAGCCCTCGCTCAATAGACAAGCCTTGCTCCGTTAGGAGCGAGCCAATGGCTTGTTTAAAATTAATTTCATTTCCAAAAGAATTACGTTGAGCCATTTTGTTGCTTCACACCAGTTGATTTAAAAAAATTTCAGATCTTAATTATTATTGTAAAAGAGCAAATAAATATTTTTTCATCGAAAATAAATACCAAATACAAAAATATTAATTTTCAAATTTTCAACTGCCTTCAAATGTATTTATTCCAATTGCAAGTTCTTTCTTTACAATATCTTCTCCCAGCAAATCATTTCTTCCAACCAGGTGTTAATATCATTTCTTCAGACCTCCGCTGCTTCTCCTCATTCATTGTTGCTCCTCTTCTGTTTTCTTCTCCATCCCTCTAAACTTTCTGCGACCATCCAAGACAACGTCCAAGCTCAACATATAACTCAATATATGTAGGGTATAGTTCCGAGGGATTGGAGGAGAGCAATAATAGTACTATTATATAAGGGTAGGTGGGATAAGGTAACTGTAGGTAATATAGGGGAATTAGTTTATTGAGTTTTGTAGGGAAGATATATGCTGGTATTTTGGTCGAAAGAGTGCGTCGAGTGACTGAAGGACTGATTGGTGAAGAACAAGGTGCGTAGAGGAGGTGTGGATCCAATCTTTACATTGAAACAAATGATTGGGAAAGAAGGAGGAGAAGAATAAGTTGTATTTAGGTTTTATGGATTTGTAACAGGCGTATGATAAGATTAATAGGGAAGCTCTATGGCAGGTGTTAGTTATATATGATGTTGGTGGTAAGCTTCTGAATGGAATCAAAAGTATGTATGACGATAGTGAAGCGTGTGAAAGAATAAATAGAGTCGAAAGTGATTGGTTTAATATTAATAGTAGAGTGAGGAAGGGATGTGTTATGTCTCCTTGATTATTCAATTTGTATATGGATGGGGTTATGAAAGAATTAGAGGTGGAGGTGGCAAGGGATGGTGTTAGAATGATAGAGAAGGAAGAGAGTGGAGGGTGCCCTACCTATTATATGCGGATGATTTGGTTTTGTGTGGCGAATCTGAAAAGAGTTTGAGAGGATTGGTAGAGAGATTTGGTAGGGTGTGTAAATGGAGGGGTTTGAAAGTAAACGTAGATAAGAGTAAGGTTATGGTTGTGAGTGAGGATAGTCCTCGGTGTGAAGTTATGTTAGATGGTGAACAGCTGGAAAAAGTGTCTGAGTTTAAATATTTAAGATAAATGTTGGATGAAAAGGGAATGGATGATGCAGAGTTTAGTAGGAAAGTTGTGAATGGCAGGAAGGTGGCTGGTGCAATTAAATCGTTGGTGGATGTAAAGGGACTAAGTCTTGAGTGCGCTAGGGTCTTACAAGAGGGTATGTTGTTACCTGTGTTAATGTATAGTAGTGAGACTATGGTCTGGAATAAGAGATATTGATCTAAAGTACAATGTGTTCAGATGGACAATCGTAGTGGTATGTTAGGTGTGAGAAGAATTGATAAAATTGGGAATGAACGTATTAGAGAATAAATGAAAGTACGTTGAGATGGTTTGGTCATGTGGAAAGGATGGAAGAAAGTCGGTTGGTTAAATGGATGTATAGTGGTGAGTGTGGTGGGAATCGACCGGCTGCGAGACTGAAGAAAAAGTGGATTTTGAGTCAGTAAAGAAATGCCCGGAGGAGAGAAATGTGAGTTTGGCAGATGCAAGAAGAAAGGGTCATAATAGGAGTGAATGGTGGGGTTTTATGGGAGGGTATGGTAGTAGCTCTACAGGGCAGGGGATAAACCCCACATTGACGAGATACCATAGAGAGGGTCCGTCGTGGTCCCGTGAAGCTCTAGGGTGGATTTTGTGACTGCGACGAGTTCTCACAAAAAAGTATAAAAGGGGTGGTAAGGTTGACCTTTTTTTTCGACTTGCTTCATATTCTTCTACTACTTTTCTGTTTCCGGTGCATGTTACGCACCTTATCCCCAGTCTTGGGGAGAGAAGGTGGGTGATGATGATGATGATGATGATGATGATTATATATATATTTATTATAAATGTTATATATATATATATATATATATATATATATATATATATATATATATATATATATATAGTCATATATATATATATATATATATATATATATATATATATATATATATATATATATATATATATATATATATATATATATATGCAAGTTTTCATAAAGTACTTGTACTTGATACCATGTACTTGTACTTGAACAAATTCTAGAGTACTTGTACTTGTACTTGAACAATTCTAGAGTACTTGTTCTTGTACTTGTACTTGACAAAATGTACTTGAAACCAAACCTGCCATGCTCGGTTCGCAATGTCTTTCTCCTGAATGGCGCGAGAACAAGTTCCATCGAACCATGGATTTTGGGGAGAAAGAGATTTAGTTGAAGATGGAATGAACCTTCTTATCCCATCGGTGATATATTTCGGCGGTGACCGAAGCATCCTCCGAGACAAGGCAGGATTCATTCAAAGAATAGTTAGCAAAAAAACGACGCAATGCTCCCCCAATTAGTCCAATTAAAGTGCCAGATATTACGTTTGATGCATGGTGGAGTTGTTGGAGAAAAAGTATTATAATTAAAAGCTACAAGATTGTGGTCAGAGTTACCAATAGGAGGAAAAATGGTGTATTTATAACGAGAAGGACTAGTGGTGAAACATAAGTCAAGCGTGTTCAAGAATTGGTTAGGTCGATGTGGGATATGTGTAGGTCCTTAATTAACTGCTCAAGATCGTTGAGAATACCGAATGTTTTGGCCTCCTCCTCTCCTGCATCAGTGTGAGAGGAGCCCAACCACTCAGTGTGACATACGTTGAAATCCCCTAAATAGTGGACCTCGGCATTTGGATGGGAAGAAGTAACAATCTCATGAGAAATAGCAAGATAGTCAAAAAGAACATGAAAATCTGTTTTATTAGGGGAGCAGTAGCAGAAACACAAGATAATGATAGTTGTAGGGAGAATAATATAACACAAATTGAAAATTTTGTTACAAAGAATTCTATAACGTTTTAAAATAATATAAATAATAATATAACACAAACCGAAAATTTTGTTACAAAAAATTCTAGAACCTTTTAAAATAATATAAATAATCTGAGTGGCAGTAAAATAAATAGAAATGAAATCTTTTAATAGCTGAAACAGCATCTGATTCAGAAGAAAAATGAAAATGAAATTTCTGAAAATATTCCAATTATTCTAAATAGATTTAATATGTTCTCTATTTCTTTAACTAAAGATGATGCTTATAAGCTCTTATTTGGGCAAACAAGTTCTACAAATCAGTAAACTTTTAAAAGTATAAATAAATATTAAATTGATAATAAACTACAAATATGTCAATGAAATATTAGAAGATATGTTAATGAAATAATTTTTCTATTAATATAAATGCCTCACAAGAGGCATTCTTGGCAAAAGGAAGAAAATATATCTTTCCAAAACTTTACTATCTTTCTCAAAGCTAGAGATCATAATGGTGGAGAGTTATGATAGTAATAAAGAACTTTAAACCTTTTTGTGAGATAAAAATAAAATCTAATTTAGCAGTAATCGAATTACAAATATACATCGAGCCTAAAGATATTATTATATGTAATATTTACATTCCACCATCTTTAAAAAATGCAGTGGAACAACTTGAAGAGGTATTAATAAAATTACCTCAAGAACTTTCTTTGTTATTGTTTTGATATTTTAATGCACATCACATCTTATGGGAACTCTTTTTACAAAACGATACTAGGGATGAAAAGTTTATGAATTAATACAGAGGAGAAATATGACTATACGTAACGAGTCAGAACCAACATTTATCTCTGCCATAAATGGTCAAACTTCAGTGTTCAATCTATCCTTTTCAACCTCTAATTTACTGGAAGCATTTATATGGTCTACAATTGCGGATACTATGGGAGGTGAGTATTATCAATTCTTGTGTTTGCAAAGGAAATACATATGTTAGTTAGAAGAGACCTAGATGAAAAATTGATGATAGAAAGTGGAAAGAATTTGAATTTAGTTTCACATTACCTGAGGTGGATACTACTCAGAATATTAATGATACTTATTGTAGAGCTTTTACAAGAGTGGCTAACATCATTCAAACTGAGTTCGTCAAAGGATTACAGAAGAAAGTGTAAAGCTTGGTGGACTAAAGATTGTGATAAAGCTATAAAAGTTAAAATAAAATCTATAGAATCTTTAAAGCACAGCCTATTTTGAAAAATAAAATAAATTATCAGAACCAAAGCTAAATCAGATACGAAGTGAAGATAGCGAAACAATCATTTAAATCATCATCTCTTAAAAGTACTACAGATAGTACATTGTCCCAAGTTTGGGACGGGCAAAGCAAAATTTTTGAAAACAAATAGATATAAAGAAATCCATATCGTTTTAAAACCTTAATAGATGGACATACACTAACCGAACCAATCTAAGTTGCAAAATGAACTAGCTTTATAATTTGCTAGAACTAGCAGTATATTTCCTTTTATAAAGAACAGTTTGGGCTTCATAGGGTTGAGAAAGAATTTACAATGCTAAACTTTGAAAAAGATTCATAATATTTTTATAACAGACCATTTTCCATTGGTGAGTTGGAACTAACCATATCACAGCATATAACAAAATACAATAGAGAAATTATTTTGAAGTTCCTTAATCATATGTGGCAAACAGGAAGCTATCCCGAGAATTGGTAAATATCATTGATGGTATTTATTCTTAACCCAAGCAAATTACACACTGATCCATCATCTTACAGCCCACTTGCATTAACAAGTTCTTTATGTAAATTATTAGAAAAAAAATGATTTTACAAAGACCAATGATCTTTTTAATTAAAAGAACATAATGTGCTTTCACGTTATCAGAGTTGTTTTAGGAAAATATTTATACAGCAGACAATCTTATGTTTTTTGAATGTAGTATTCAAAAAAGATTTTATAAAAAATGAATACATGGTGGCCGTTTTTCAAGACACCCAAAAAGCTTATAATACTAATTGGATACATGGACTTTTGCTAAAACTATATAATTTGGGCCTGAGAGAAAACCTCCCAACTTTTATCAGAAACTTTTTACAAAATAGGAAAGGCACAGATTGAAAATACACATTGAGAATTATTTAACATGGAGTATGGTGTACCACAGGGTAGTGTAGTAAGTCTAGGGTGGGATGGATTAAACCATTTGGTTTAAACTATTGGTTAAAACCATGGTTTAAACCATATAAAAAAACAATGGTTTAAACCATAAAAAACATGCATAAAATATTTAAAAAATATATTTAATAATGGTTTTCTTTAGCATGTTGATAGGGTTTTCTCAAATTTTCAATCGAAGAGTAGCTGAAAGGCAAAATTTTTTTCTGCTGATTTTATATTATTGTGAGAATGATTATAATATATATATATATATATATATATATATATATATATATATATATATATATATATATATATATATATTATATATATATATATATATACCGTATATATAATATAATATAATATATATTAGGTTTGGATTAAGAAAAAACCTGTTCGTTTTTTAAAAAAACAACGTTTTTTTAAAAAGACCAAAGCCAAATGTTTTGGTTTTTTTGGTTTTTTTTAAAATTATTATTTTTCATATATATCAAGTCTTTTAGGGTATTTAGCATTAAAATACAGTAAATACAATATGTTAAAAGAGGTATACAATATTTAAAGTAGAGTTTAGTACTTATAAAGTTTTATGCGTCTAAGCGGCATTAATTATACATTTCACATGATCTGATTATTATTATTATTATTATTATATTATATATTATTATTATTATTTAAAAAAACCATTATATATTTATATTATTATTATTATTATGTATATTATTATTATTTTATTTATTATTATTATTATTATATGTATATATTATATATATTATATAATATATATGATTAATATATATATATAATATATATATTATATATATATATATATATATATATATATATATATATATATATAGTATATATTCTTTCATCTACCTTTTTTCTCCCCAAGACTGGTGGTAAGGTGCCCGTAACAAGCATCAGAAAGAAAAGCAGTAGAAGATTATGACAAAAGTCGAAAAGAAAGCCCAGCGTTTTACCCCCCCCCCCTCTGTCCCATTAAATTAGTAAGGACTCGTCGCAGTCAGAAAATCCACCCGTATAGCTTCACGGAACTGCGACGGACCTCACTATGTAAATCGTCAGTGTAAGGGTTCTCCCTTGACCCAGGTGGGCCACACCATACCCCTCACAAAACGCCGCTTTCTCTCTTATTATGCACCTTTATTCTCGCCTCTTGCCAAACTCACATTCCTCTCCTTCAGACATCGTTACTGACTTCAATCCACTTTTTCTTTCGATTCCCAACACGGTCAGTTCCCAACACACTCGCCATATACATCTGCTTTAAAAACGACTATCATAGAATCCTTTGCACAGACAAACCATCTCAACATACTTTCATTTATTCTTCTGTTACCCCTGTTCTTCACACACACAACGTCTCTAATAATGTTCATTCTCATTTTATCAATTTTCTCACACCTAGCATGCCCATTAGATTGTCCATTCTGAACACATTGAACTTTAGATTTAAACACTACTTATTCCAGACCGTAGTCTCACTAGTATACTGTAACACAGGTAACAATATACCGTCATGTAAGACCCTAGTCTACAAAAAACTTGTCCCTTTACATTCACAACGATTGATAATTGCACCAGCCACCTTCCTGCCATTCACAACTTTCCTACTAAACTCTGCATCATCCGGTCCCTTCTCATCCAACATACCACCCTAAATATTTAAACTCAGAAACTTGTTCAGCTGCTCACCATCTACATAACTTCAAATCGAGGACTGTCCTCACTTCACAACCATAAACCTAACTCTTATCTACGCTTACTCTCAAATCCCTCCTTTTACACACCCTGCCAAATCTCTCTTACCAATCCCTCTCAAACTCTTAAGATTCACCACACAACCAAATCATCCGCATATTAATAGGTAGGGCACCCTCCCTCATCTCCATCATCTACACCATTTCCTGTCACGCCACCTTCAAATTCTTTCATAAGCCCCCATTCATTGATATACAAATTGAATAACAAGAACATAACACAAAACACCTGCCTCACTCCGCGTATATACTAAACCATCACTTTTGACACCATTTTCTACACACACGCCTCACTATCGTCTTACATACTTTGGATTCCATTCAGAAGCCGTTCACCAACACTATATATCACTAAACACCTGCCATAGAGCCTTCCCTATTACCCTTACCCCCCCCCCCCCCCCCCCCCCCCCCCCCCCCCCCCCCCCCCCCCCCCCCCCCCCCCCCCCCCCCCTTTCCCCCCCCCCCCCCCCCTCCCCCCCCCCCCCCCCCCCCCCCCCCCCCCCCCCCCCCCCCCCCCCCCCCCCCCCCCCCCCCCCCCCCCCCCCCCCCCCCCCCCCCCCCCCCCCCCCCCCCCCCCCCCCCCCCCCCCCCCCCCCCCCCCCCCCCCCCTTACCCTGTTGCAAATCCATAAATCTAAATACAATTATTCTTCATCTCCTCATTTTCTCAATTCATTCTCTTCAATGTAAAGATTTGATCCACAATCCTCTACTACTCCTAAAAGCAACTTTGTTCTTCACCAATCAGTCCTTCAGTCCACTCGTCACTCAGGCGCACGTCTTTCGGTCAAACGCTATAATTACAAACACTCATTAAACTAAATACCCTATAATTTCTACATTCCCCCTTATATCTCCTTAACCCTTATATAAGGGTACTATTACTCTCTCCTCCAATCCCTTGGAACGTATACCCTCGCATAAACGCTTTATTACAACTTAAATCCAAATCAAATCAGCCATCTTGCGCTCTGTTACTTGATCATTTCCACCAGTAATTTCATCATACTGCAGATTTTACCATTCTTCAACTTTCTCACTCGACCCATTTCCTCCTCTTTGTAATAACCTTATCCCCAAATTTACCTTTCCTTCTTGCACCATCAAAAACCACACACATCATTATCACCTCTTCATTACTACAATATATTACAATTTTCAAAGTGTTCTTCCACACTCCACTCACAGCCATTCATCATTACAAAAACACCATCCATATTCATTATTCTAGCAGGTTCCCCTGTATTCTAATTCTAACCTTTTCGCGCTTCCTTCCAAGAAGAGCTTCCTATTCCCGTGTATGTCCCCAGTCATCCTCCTTCCAAAACTGTTCATTTTACCTCTTCTTTTCTCTTTACGTATGCATCTTTTAGGATTCCTTTTTTCCCTCCTTATATTATTCAAGCATCTTTCTTTTGAAACTCATCATGCGTTTTAGTACATTTCAACCCACGCCTCTTTTTTTACTTAAGACCGCTTGCATCACCTCTTTATCCCACCACTACTGTTAACATTCTTACTCCTACTTTAGCACACCCACATAAACCATCTTTTGCACTGCTTAAAAAATTGCTTCCTTCATTTCGCTTCAGATTCTCATTACAGTTTCAACTTGCTTCACGAATTCAAGCTATTACATCTAGCGAGCGTCTTACATACTTATCTTATTACCTTCACAAAACTTCTCACTCTTAAATTTACCCACTTCCTTCCGCTCATCACCTTCCTCTCCATCAAGTCCCCACTAACTTTAATTTACATAGTACAACATATGATCGAACTCCCCTTCTCCTAACCCTTCTCATATTAACATTCTTATCACCAAACACATACTTCAACTATTCTCTTCTCTTCGACCAACACCAAAATCAATCTTACTTCACTTCGATTACCATCACTCGACCATATTACACCAACACTCTAGCTGAACTATGATACTCTTGTGTTTAAAGAAGTATTACTACACACATACCTTTCCTTATAATCGCCTCACAGAAATCAATCACCTTCCTACCATTCTTCATTTCCTCCCGTCACCCCAAAACCACTGTTATACGCATCTTTTATAATATATATAACTATTATTTATAATTAAATAAATGATATATATAAGTAATAGTAAAATGTTATTAATATTTTACGTATAATGTCGTTATAAAATGAATATTAATAGTATAATATATATTATAAATTAATAATATTTTTTGGCGCATATTATATATATGATATAATTACGACAATTATATACTAAAATCCCATTAGATCCCAACTACTCAGGGTCTAGAAGGCGGTATTGTACTGCTGTCTATATTTAAACATCTCTTAATATACATAAAAGACCGGTAGTTTTAAAAAAAACAAAAACAAAACATTGTTTTAAAAAAAACGTGTTTTTTAAAAAAAAAAACACGAAATTAAAAAAAAACCCGTTTTTTTTCACAACCCTGTTATTAATTAATAATTATAAATATTGTAATTTAAACATGTTTAAACGATGTTTTGTTCGAGCCTTGAGGAATTTCAAGTTCACCCATCGATGCCAATTTCAAAAATTATAATTAAAACTCTATTTGTGGAGTGACTGCTGGCTGAGCAGCATCAACCAAGCTAGAAGGCAATGGCTGTAAACTAAGTGATGATGTTTATATTTGGAAAAATATGGATATGGAGCTAGAACAGCTTAATCCACACTCACCAGAGCAGTTTTAGCAAAATAAAAAGGGGTATCATCAGGCAAGTAACAGAAGCTACCTTTGTGGAGTTATTTTTAACAAGATATCAGACCAACGAGTACTTCCAGAGCATGAGTATTCAAAAGCAGTGGAATTTAAGGAATAAAATTAAGAGCAAATTTTCTCTCTCCATCACATAAAATTACTATTGATGAGTCTCTTTGTCAGCAGTGACTCATCAATGTACAGATCTCTCAAAGAAAAATTAGATGAGAAGTTTCATATATAAAATAAAAAGCATATTGTCAGGCAACCTCATCAACTGCTAATGTTGACAAAGGGTCATTTTTAACTTTTACTTGTTGCACTAGCAACATAGAAATTAGGTGAACAGCTAAATAGCAGGGATTACTTTTTTGATAAAATTCTTAATGAATAATTTCAGTTCTGACTATTTAATGATGAATCTCTCTCTCTCTCTCTCTCTTCCTTTCTATCTCCTCTCTCTCTCGTCTCTCTCTCTCTCGTCTCTCATCTCTCTCTCTCTTCTTTCTCTCGCTCTCCTCTATATATATATATATATATACTATATATATTATTAGTAATTATATATATTAATAATATTAAATATCCTATATATTATATTATAATTAGATAATAATTTATTAATATATATATAATGATATTTATATATAAAATATTTTTACAGTAATATTATATATTATTATATATATATATAAGTATATATATTAATATAATATATAATAATATATATATATATATTAAATAGTATATAATATATTCCTAGTATTCAAATATAAAGTAGATAAGAATTTCATTTTATATCATTATATGTAACTATTCTATTTTCAAATATATTATGCGTGTATTTTCTTTTTTTCTTTTTTTTTTTTTTTTTATGTAAAATAATAAAAAAAAACTTTTTTTTTATATATGTTTATTTATTAATAATACCTCTTATTTTTTACTTTTGAGTTTATGTAAGGTGTTCAAAAATTATGTATAATTTTTTTTACATGGTACCATGCATAAAACATGAAGTTTAAACATCAAGAGCCATTTATTAAGGAATTTTAAAATATGTAATTTGTTTAGCAAATGTGTATAAAGCAGTTTCAAGTAGATTTTTGCCTAAAATCTATTAAAAAACCAATAAAAAATTACATTAAAACCATCAAAATATGATATTAGACCAAAAAAAAAACCAAAAAAACATTGGTTTATTTGTTATTTAAAAAACCCAATGTTTTTTTTTTTTTTAAACGTTTTTTCCAACCCTATAATAATATATCATAATATATATAATAATATATATATATATATATATATATTATGATCAGCCATATATTATAATATATTATATATTAAGTCTAATACTATGAACCCCCAATATACTATATTATAATATTATATATTATAAAATTAACAATATTAATATATATATATATGTATATTATAATTTTAGTATATTATATTATATATATATAATATAATATAATATAATATATATTATTATTATAATATAATAATTTATATATATTTTATTATATTCATATATTTCCTAATATTAACAAAAAATAAAATAATATAAAATAATAAAAAAATAAATAATATATTAGTATATATAAATTATATATCCATATATAATTAAATATATATAATATATATAAATTATTATTTTATAAATGATTAATTATAAAATTATATTATATATTCAAAATTATTATATATATATGCTGCGGATATTAATTTTTCTTATTTTTAGTATATTTAAGTACAATAGTTGCGTTGCGAATTGTGCGTTGCGACCGCAATTTCGCCCTGAATACATCCCGCAAATGACGTTGCACACAAGGTTTGACAGATCGCAATAATTATTTATAGAAATTGCGAGATATTGCGTTGCGATATTTGCGCGCAATTATTTTGGGTGAGAAGCAACACTGAAATTAAATTAAATAATATATAGAAATATATTATATATTATATATCTATATCATAGATACTAATCATATATATTAGATTTAGTTCATAGAGATTCCAATATATATATATATATTTTGTAATAATATATGTACCATAAATATATGTAGCTTGTATCTGTAGTATATATATACTATAATATTAACCTATATAAATATATATAATACCCACAGAATATATTATATATACACAGACCTTATATATTAATGTATATATATATACTATATACTATATATATAATAATATAAATATGTATATATTAACTATATATACTATATATATACTTTATGTAAATAATATTATATATTATATATATTAATAATATAAATATATATTATATATTAATTATAATATATATATATATATATTAATATTATATTAATATTATTATTATATAATTATTATGAATATATTCACTGATATATAATATATATATATATATATATATATATATATATAATTATTTAAATATATATATATTATATAATATATATATAAATAATATAATAATAAATATATAAATATATATATATATATTCTTTTCTTCAGAGTATCCCAGTTCAGTTTCGGAGGAGGTGGAGGATTAGGAGGGGGGATAGGAGGAAACTCTGGTATCTCAACCGGTTTTGGAGGAGGTTTTGGCGGCGGAGGTGGACTTGGAGGCGGAGGTGGACTTGGAGGCGGAGTTGGACTTGGAGGCGGAGGTGGACTTGGAGGCGGAGGTGGACTTGGAGGCGGTTTAGGACTTAATGGTGGGGTGGATTAAGCTTGGAGTGTGGAGTGGTGGCTTAGTGAAGTGGTGGTTCTAGCGGAAGTGGTGGTTTAGGAGGAAGTGGTGGCTTAGGTGGAAGTGGAGGAAACTTCATCGGTGGAAATGGAGGTGTTGGACCAGGAGGTATTTCGAGCTTCCCTGGTGGAGGAAACTTTATTGTTGGAAACAATGGTGGAGGATTACCACCAACAGGCTTAGGATTTAATGGTGGTAGTGGACCTGGTGGTGGAAATATTATTCCACTTGGTTCTGGAAGTGGTCCTTTTAATTTTATGAATTTCCCAGGTGGTGGTAATTCTCCGCCGGGATATTCTTTCCAAGGTGGTTCTGCAATAAGCATGCCAACGAAATCTTACAGTTATAGTATAAAAGGAATTCCACTCGATAAAAAGGACGCCGTTATGAATGCCCTCAGTCAACTAGGTCCAGATGGAAAACCTGACATGAACTTAGTAAAACAAGCACTAGGATTACCTCCAGGAGCAGACCTCCCAGAAGGAGTTGAAATTAATGTCACTGAAGAAGAAGGTTCACCAGAATCTTTTCAAATACCTCTTGGCCCCGACGGTAAACCAGACATAAATTTCATTATAAAAATGTTGGGATTGCCCCCTGGCTCACCGCTTCCGGAAGGTTTTGACCCAAGTAGTATACAAATTCAAACTGGTCCACCAACTCCTAGTATGATAATCAGAATGTTGGGATTACCTGAAGGAACAAGACTTCCAGAAGGGTTCGATCCTCAAACCTTTGAAATACCAACACAACCAAATGGCCAACCTGACTTAGATAAATTGGATCAAATATTTGGCTTGCCACCAGGTACTCCAATTCCAGGTATTTTGAATTTAAAATCTTTCAGACTTATACCTGGCTCAACGAATCTCTCATTTAATGGCCCTGGATCTCCGGGTAGTCCGGGTAGTCCGGGTATTCCGGGTAGTCCGGGTACCCAACAACTTCCAAGCACTAGGCCAGATATTAATCTCATAATCAGATTATTAGGACTTCCCCCGGGTTCTCAATTACCACAAGAATTTGACAGACCAAATCTCCAAATGCCTCGTCGACCTGATGGAGAGCCTGACATTCCAAGAATAGTCGCAATGTTAGGATTGCCTCCAGGTTCAGATCTACCGAAACAATTTGACCTTAGAGTTTTTAAACTTTTAGGTTCTCCCTACAACCCTAATGAACCAAATCCAATTCAACCAAGCGGTCCCTCTCCTTATGGACCAAATGGTCCTTCACCTAATGATTCAAATGGTCCTTTCTCTCCTACCAACCCTAGAGGTCCAAGTGAACCTTCTGGTCCAAATGGTCCAAATGGTCCAAATGGTCCAACGAATCCAACTGAACAAAATCAACCAGGAAAACCAAAGGATTATAATCTTATACTTAGACTTCTAGGATTACCTCCAGGTTCTCCAATACCTCCTGAGTTTGATAAACCAAATGTTCAAATGCCAGTACAACCAAATGGGGAACCAGATATTCCAAAAATAATTACGGAGTGTCTGAGACTTGCCCGAAGGATTACCCCTAATCTAAAGGATTTGATTTTAAAAGTTTCTCCAAATAATATAAATCGTCCAAGAAACCTAAATGTCAAACCCAACCCCAAGGAGATAATGTCCTATGTCCAATGTCCTTACACGTCAGTCAAATGGCTCAAATCAACTATCTCAAGGTTACCTATATGTCCTAACGGTCAACCAAAGGTCCAAATTGTTTAAATGCCTCGAGTTAGTAGCCTAATGTTACAAACGTAAAACCCCGAAGGTAGTAAATGTCCCTTATGTCCAAATGAGTCCTTATGTCCAAATGCCCATAACTTCAACCTCAAGGGTCATTGGTCTAACGCCAAGGTACCAAATGATCAAGGCTCATCTCTCGATATTAAGACCTAATGTACCAACTAACCCAAGGAGAAATATCGTTCTCCTTATGGATCCAATATCAACCTCGAATATCCATATGGTCCTATAATTGGACAAAAGGTCCAATGACAATGGCCCTGCGAAGTTTCTTACTAATGTGCCAAACGAACCCCAAGGAGGAAATGGTCCTTTTGAGTTCCAAATTGGTCCTACGCTCCAAATGCCCCCATCAAATACTTCAAGGTATCCATATGGTTCCAACGGACAATGATCCAAATGTGAACTATATGGCCCTCGAGGTCTCTACATGGTTCAGAAGAAATACACCGAAAGTGATAGAAATGTCTTTAATTGGTCCAGAATGAAGTCCTTACGTCCAAATGGCCAAAAATCAACCACAGGTCCATATTGGTCCTACGTTAAGTCCATATAACATGTGTATCCCTCAGTTCTGAATGGTCAAACAGCATATCCGAGAGAGAGAAAATGTCTTTCATGGTCCAAATAGCCCTTCGTCAAAATGCCAAATAACCACAAGGTCCATATGGTTCCTATCGGAGCTAAGTCCAAATGATAAATGCGCCTCGAGGTTGACCTAATGGTTCCAAACGAACCCCATAATAGAGTGTAAATGTCCTTATGTCCATAATGGCCTACTTACCGTCCAAATGCATAACAAAAATTCAACCACAAAGGTCCATATGGCCCTATACGCCAGCTTCACAATTAACAATGGCCTCGAGGTTCTATGGGTGTCAAACGAACCCCAAGAGGAAATGTCACTTTTGCGTCCAAAGGTCTGACTTATATATGTCCTCAAAGGTCCGTACGGTCCAAATAGGTCCTCAAATCAACTCAAGGTCGCTATGGTCCTACGACAAGGTCCAAATGACAATCGGCCCTCAGTTTACCTAATGTCCAAACGAACCAAGGTAGGAAAGGTCCTTATGTCCAATCAAACTCAATGATCCATATATAGGTTCCGAACGAAAGTTCTAAAATGACAATGGCCTCGAGTTATCACTAATGCGTCAACGAACCCCAAGGAGGAAATGGTCCTTATGGTCCAAAGGGTCCTTACGGTCCAAATGGCCCAAATCAACCTCAAGGTCCATATGGTCCTAACGGTCAAGGTCCAAATGACAATGGGCCTCGAGGTCCTAAATGTCCAAACGTAATACTCACACAAGGAGGAAATTGGTATCCTTTAATGTCCAAAGTAGTCCTTTACGTACCAGAAATGGCCAAAATCAATCACTCAAGGTTCCATATGGTCTAACTCTCAGTTGTATCAAGGTTAAAATGAAGATGGCCTCTCACTGATAGGTCCCATACACGTGAGGTTACCACGTAAACCCCAAGACGCAATGGCCCTATTAGGCCTCTAAAAAGTCCTTACGTCCTAGCCTAATAATGCCCTCAAGGTATCATTATGATATCACTAAACAGCAAACAAGTCACTCATGATCAGTATAAAATTCAATAATTCTCGATTATTGAGTTTTCAAAAGCTCAAATTACTCCACATTTACTCGCTACCTAATGTCCAAATCCCTCGACGTCCCGATGGCGAGCCAGATATTCCTAAAATAGTTGAAATGTTAGATTTACCTCAAGGATCCTACCACTTCCAAAACAATTTTGATTATTACAGTTTTCCAAGTATTAATAAGCCATAACTCGTCCAAATGAACACTGAGGGTCTGGCCCCAATGTCCTATAAACTCGGTCCAATGGTACGCTTCAATTCCTAAACCAACCTAGAGAACCAAGTCCACCAATTGCTCCTAATAGCCCCTATGGTGATGGCCCCTTTGGTCCTAAAGGTCGACCATATGGTCCTAATGAACCAACTCAACCAATAAACAAATCCAATACCATATACGGACATTTCCAGGCGTTCTCCCTAGTGGCCAAAGGTACCGAACAACCTATGAGCTCCAAACATAAAGCCCTATATAGTCCTAACCTCAAAAAATCCAAAAGATGTAAATTCATTCTACGGACTATTTAAGCTTCCACCTAGGGGCTCAAAAATACCTGGCCGCATGTTGTAATAAACCATAATATGTACAAATACTCTCAGAAGTCCTAGTGGTGTGACAGATATACCAAGATTACTCCAGATGTTAGAACTACCACCAAATTCCAAGCTACCTAGTAATTTTATTTAATATTTGATTTTTAATTTTTACTCACTCAAGTATTAATCAATAATCAACATAGCACGCGTGAATATGTTCCAGATGGAATCCAATCTATCCACTCAATGGAGAGCTTCATAATATCACACTATCTCCATAATCCATAATCTAACAAATATCACTAATTGTTCCATAACGGACCTAAAATCTATTACCCACCAGGAGTTTCAGTATTAATACACTCAACCTTTATCTGTGTACACTCGGTCTAGATGATAAACAAAATTAGACTTCAACCAAGCACCCACATGGCTTCAGAATATTCCTCCTGGCCCACGCCCCTGGTAGGGAGATAAAAATAAAAATCACAACAGAGTATATCAAATTATCTTCCCTCCTGGACCCCCAGTGTCCCGTCGTGGCAGAAATTATCCACGCAGGAGTTGGCAGAGTAATATCTTCTCTGACACCCTCAGCTCCCCGGTGTGACGCAAAAATTCACACCACCACCTAGGTTGTTCAAATATGGCCACTCCTGGACCCTACAGTCCCCTGGCAAATAGACCAAATTTTAATGTACCAGGTGGTATCACACTATAATCTCCTGGACCCTACAGAGCCCCGGGTAGACCAAATTATCCACCAGGTGTTCAAATATCTCCTCCTCGTCCATCTGGTCAAAGATATCCCCTTGGCCCTTCTAATACCCATGGACTTCCACCATCAATGTTCCCTAGTGGTAGTTTCCGGTTTAGAATCATTTCTTTGAGTTTCCTGAATTCGCGCGATTACGAAGATTTCACATCACGATGGATGTTATTATTGTTCACCATGATACTTATCCAAATGAAGTTCCCTTCGGGTCAAGTCCCAGGGGTTCAAGTCCTGGTTCTAGTTATCCTGGCAATTATCCGCAGTGGTTGAAAACTGAGATTATCTAGATATCCTGGCAATTATGGTCCTGGTGGGTCAACTGGTTCTAGTTATCCTGGCAATTATGGTCCTGGTGGGTCAACTGGTTCTAGTTATCCTGGCAATTATAGTCCTAGTGGGTCAGCTGGTTCTCCTGGAAATTCTGGAGGCGGAGGTAGTGGAAATTTTGGTCCATATGGGTCTAATGACAAAAATTCAATTGGAACGGATTTAATGACCTACGACGTTAGCTCTAATGGCGGCAGTGGTAAAGGCTCTTTCGGATCAAATGGTTCTGGAGGACAATGGGGAAATTTCGGTTCACAAGGAGGTACGGTATTGTTCTCGTCTTTTTTAGCCTAGTAATCTCTCTCTCTCTCTCTCTCTCTCTCGCTACCTCTGACACATACTGACTCTCCTCTTCTTCTTTTGTTTGGTCTTCTACTCTTCTCTCTCTCTTCTCTCTTATCTACTTCTGTTATTATATATATATTATATAGATATATAATTTATAGGATATTTATATATATATTATTTAGTATATATAGTTATTGATAATATATATATATATATATATATAATATATATAATATTATTATTAATTATGTAAAATATAATTATGAGATTAATGTAATAAATGAAACACTATTATATTATAAGTAATCTTTAAAAATAATAGAAAGCATTTTAATTATTGACTGACCAAGTATAATTAGTTATATATTAGTAATATATATAGTTTATATATTATATTTATTTCTTATTATATATATATATATATATATATATATAGTATATATATTCATATATTATAATTATACTTATTAAATATATATAAAGAATTTATAATTATATATTATATTATACTATTTAATATATAGAATAAAAAATGTAAGAACGTAATAGGCCAATTAGCAGAGTGTTAAAAATTTTCATTAAATTAGTATAATAAGATAGATAATGAGGGATAACCACATAAAGATTTATACAAATTTATACCTAGCTTTATCTATAAGAAAGATATATATTATAATATCAATATATATATATATGTATTTGTATATATATATTATAGTATATAGTATAGTGTACAGAATCTCATATATAATAATATATAAATAGAGCAATCTATAAATATCTAATTATACTAGTGGTTAGGTACGGTATTATTTATATATATATATATATATATAATATTTATATAGTATATATATATATATAAATTATATACATATATATTAATATTAGTTTTATATGATATTTAATAATAAATTTCATTATAATATATTTTTAATATCTATTATTTATACAAATAGTAGAGATACATATATATAATATATATATATTAATTATATATATTTATATATATATTATATATATATATGTATATATATATATTACTATCATATATATACTATATTATTAATAATAATAATTAGATATATATAATATATATAATATATAATGGTATTTATATATTGTAATATTACTCCATTATAATACTACACAATATAATTTATATAGTATCAGTATCATATAAGGTTATTAATATACATATATATTATATATTAATACCCATAAATATATTAAACAATATTTAATGTATACTTTGAAACTGAAATTGTATATATATACATAATATTATATGTTAACAAAATACACCCTTAAATAGGATTGTGCGAGATAATATTATATAAAAGTATATATATATATCATATTTTCCCACTATACTATGATATATACATAGGTTATATATATTTTATATATATATTATAAATTATATATTTTTTTTTTTTTTTATAAGTTAGTGTTATCTATCAGGAATGAGACCACTGGTCAGCTTCACTCTGAGTTCGGAACGTAACCTCAATAATGCAAAGGGGATTCGCTAAAAAAGAAAATAAATATAAAATAATGTCATAGGAATAGATATAATGTTGTAAAGTGATCGTATTTTTCATGTAGTACAAATAGTGAGGAAGATAATATACAATTTATTTGTTATAATTTTATTTTATTAACAAAGGATGGAAATATAATAAGGTAAATCACAGTTTTCAAACCATTGAAACAAAAATTAATATGTTTATATATGTATATATATAATAATAACACATAATAAAATATAATAAGATATATAAAAATGTTAAAACCGGAAAAATAAATATTAGATATATATTATAAAATATTAAATATTAGTTCAGTATAATATATTAGACTTCTTCCTATGTATGAATACATTATATTTTATAGAAATATAACTAATATAATTATATATGGGCAAGACACTGATTACGTTAATTAAACCTTATTTGTATATTTTCTATTTCTATATCCTTATAACGCTACACAGAAAAGATTTTATCTAAGCATTAGTAATATATATATTATACGTCGAAAGAAGTATAAAATTAAGATTATAGGATATTACTGAAGCACTAGATATTTGTACATAGTGTTTCATGTTACTGAAATTTAGTATAAAAATGAAAATTGTTTTGAAAATATATATTGAACATTTTATATCAGATAAAACATAAACATTACATCTCTATTCAAGGTAGCTATTATGGATATATATATGTAAATATTATAATATATATATAATAATATATATTATATATTAATACTTAATATATATAAATATATTATATAATATATATGAGTAACGCTATTGATTTAAAATTAAAGCCAATTCAAGTTCATACTATCTTGGTAATGAAATATATTTTGGATAATATTTCACTTCCTAATTCATGATAATAAATTATTATATATATTATTATTATTATTATAATTATTTTAATTTATTATTTATTTATTATTTAATATTATTATATTATTATTTATGTAATTATATTTATCATTTAATTTAATATAATTATTATATATATACATATATATTTTTTTTATTAGAGGATTTTTCAAAATTTATGTTAAAATTACATCATGTTAACTTTACAATGAGAGGCTAGGCTTATTTATATATCGTAACTTCTTGACCCATCATATAATTCTACGTCGTTAAATGGTGCCAGAACAATAAATGCCTGAAGTCAGATTACTTTCACGGAGACGATTTTTTATTTAAACGAAAAATATTATTATTTTTATTATTATTATTAACCTAATAAATATTACCCTCAATAATAATTTAAATTATAATATATTATTGATCCTATAATTAGAAGAAAACGATTTCTATTTCTCACTTATGGTTACGTTTTTATATCATCTCTTCTTACTCTTCTCTTCTCTTCATCTTTTCTCAATTAATATTTATATATATTATAATTTATTAATATATATATAATTAATATATATTAATATATATATATTATAAATAATTATAATAATATTAATTAATAATAAGATAATATATATATATAATATATAATTAGATTATATAACATATATAATATATTATATATATATATTATTAATATATAATATTTAGTATATATATATATATATATATATATATATAATCTTTTTTATGATGTACTGTGTCTCTTAAAATACTGAGTACTGATGTAGTATTGTACTAATAATCATTCTATTATCAAATCATTCATTTTAAGAGTGTAGTCATCTTTATAGGTAAGAGTATTGAGGTGAGATATATATCATTAGTTATAAAGTTGATATTGATTTTTCATATAATACGCTATTTACCTGTAATGTTCCTATCTATTGTATATTTATTTAAATTCTAATAACTGAAAAAGTGCTTAAATATATAATAAATAAAAAATTGTTTTAGTATATATCTAATAGCATAATAGTGAGTCTATCTATTAAACGTAAACCAATTACAGAATAGCGTTAGAACTTCATATAAATATGTAAGTATATACTTTTAGCCCCGTACATGTATCTTCTTAACACGGTGTCGTAGAGACTCTAGATTTGTTCAATTTGTGAGATATAAAGAATAAGTGTGAGTAGAAAGTGAATGAAAATAACTCAGTCACATAATCTAATCATTCTCCACCTCATCCTACTTGAACGTGCTACCTCTCAACTTGACTCTGTTTGAAATTTATATGTACGACAACTATAATAAGAACTCGTGTCTCGAAGCAAAGAAAAAGTTTGAATTAGATTTTTGCAACAAAGAAAAAAACAAAAAACACAAAAAAAAAAAATATAAGAGAGCACAAAAAAAAAAAACTTACCTATAAGTGTCTCCAACCCTTCACCTTTTCTCCTATGGTACAAATATCCCTGATAATCCTAACTTAGGCCTGCGTTACGCTTGGTTATGCTCAGAGACAATATATTTATTGCATATTTACTACAAGATGCATCTTTTTTACTTTACATTATTAATTTGCTCTTGGTTTATATATTCTATATTTTATTGATAGATAATTACTCAAGTTTGTAGCGAAAATGTGCGAGTGTGATAAAATAAAGAATCAAATTTGGGTGCGACTAAACACTGATGGATCTGGAGGTTTTATAAAGGAAAAACTATTGAACTGGACAACAACTCAACAACGGTCTACTAGGGCGTTAAAAAGTTGATATCCGGACTATCGTTTGCTTTATGGTCTCTATAGCTGTCGCTATTATTTAAAAAAAATAAAAAAATTTTTTGCTACCTTAATTCGTTAATTAAAAGCATTAATATATATATATTAATATTATTACTATATATATATATAATTATATATATATATAGACCAAAGGTAAATTTAATATGGCCTATAAGTTATACTATTATAAAAATATCAGAGATTATATAATATATAATTATATAATATATTAATATTAATATATATATTTTTATTTATATTATTCAAGGTAGCGGACTTCACTCACTAGGGAATACTATTTATTAACATTACTCGACCTTATATATATATCCTTTCTATCTCTCTCTTCGCTTCTCTCTCTCATCTCTTTCATTCATCTCTCTTCTCATCTCTCTTCTTCTTTTCATCATATATATATATATATATATATATATATATATTAATATATTATATGCATTAATAATATATATATATAATTAAATAAATATATATATATTATAATTATATATATAATATATATAATATAGTATTATATATATATTTATATAATAATATATTATTAATATTTAATAATTAAATAATATATATATAAAAATATTATATGAATATTAAATATATTATTATTAGAATAATATGAGGTTAATATATATATATATGATATAATATATTAATAATATATAATATAAAAATATATATAATATATATATATAGATAAGTATATATAATATAAGTTAAATATTATTTTAATTTATTACATTCATTAGTATTCATTTAAATAATGTAGTAATATTAAGATTTCAGTAGTAGAGGCATCTGCTTGAAAGTTATAAAGTATAAATTAAGAAATCTTTATGAAGGTTATACGCTAGAAAATTGATGAAGAAACAGTAATACTAATTATTTAAAGCTTCTTCATTTCTGTTTTATTATATAGTTTAATAATACAGCGCGAAATACCTTCTATATGAATATTAGCAGTATCCTAACTTTCAGAAATAGGTTGTAGTAAATCAGATTGATTTGTATTACTAGTTTATATGAATTTTAAAAAGTCTGTTTATCAATAAATATTATATTATTAGAAAATCAAAAATAAAACCATCTCGTAGAAGCCACTGCAATTATTATAATATTTTACTCAAGTACTGTTACATTGATTATGTTATTTTTTTTTTAAAGTCTATTATTTTAGTAAAAATATAAATTCTATAAATAAGTTATATTTATTATACTATATATAATAATAATAATAAAAGGAGTTAAAGGTAAGTTCAAAATATACTTCGTAATATACTTATATGTAGTATCACATAACATAATTTTATACTTAAATCTTGTGAGTTTTAATAATCATGGTACTTTACACTTGTGCATTTTATGTCCTCCTTTGTTAATACCTAACATTAACCTGTATTTAATAATGAGGCACTTTTTCAACAACCTCCATATTAAAATTAATATTTCAAATGTGCCATATCTGAATCGTGTGATAGTTATTAGATCTGATATATAGCTAATTATTTAGATATTATTCCCTAGATATGAAATGACCCCACAACAGTATTTATACTATATATATTAGTAGTAGATTTTTAGTAAGTCCATATAGGGATAGCTATATATATTATTTATATTGGTTTGAGTTCACCTAACATATTTAAATGATTTCTGCTTATAAGACTTATAAGCATAATAGATTTGAAGTCCTAGTACTTTAATATTATAGGTTATTATGTGTTATAAGTTACTAGATTCAATAGGTTTGTTAGGTACCTATTATAAGAATAGACCATATTATATATATATTTTATAGTATCCTAGAATATATTTAAGAGTTTGTTGTCTACTTGATTACAATATTACGTTTGTATAGATCCCTTAAACTATAATATATATGATATGATTATGATTTTAATTTATATAGAGTATATAGTTTCTGAAGGACCTAGGATGCTTTATAAGTGTTATATTACAAATATATAGAGAGGAGTACGTATCTAGATTTTATTATAGATAATTAGCTTAATTCTATTATATAAATAGGCAAGGTTTTTTTGTTATTTATCATTATATATTATGTAATATATATAGTTCTATATATTTTTTTTTATGAATAATTATATATATATATTTTATATGTATATCTTTTATTAATATCACTAATATCAATTAATAAATATCAAATTCAGCATTATTTTTTATAGATTAATGTAGTAAAGTAAATTGACAAACAATTAGTAATATAGTATATAATAAGTAACTGAAATGCTAATTATAGTATACGATATTTTAATGTATTGAATCAAAAGAAATATCTTTAATTATTATATAAGTATAAATTATATATTTAAAATGAATATTTAATTTTTTTTTAAAAATTCTAATTAGGATCAACATAATCAAATATTAATAAAGTAAACAGCTCACTCAATAATTAAATTTAAATAATTGAATATATATTAATATAAAACTAATCGTATAAAAGTGTAAAGTTATTTTACAAGAAAAATACTCGATATATTAGATATATGAGAACTCACTCTTTACTCTCTCTCTTCTCTCTCTTCTCTTACTCTAACTTCTTTATACTCTCTTATCTATGGCTCTCCTCTTCATTCTTCATCTCTTATCTCTTCATGATCTCTCTATACTCTCTGCTCATTACGTCTATTACTATCACACATACTTAACTACACTAAATTATATAATTATAATATATAGATAATAGTATACTTGAGATATTCTGCTAAAAGAAATTTTATGTATTTAAAACGTTTTTGTTTGTCTTCAAGTATGGGCGACAGTGTCGCATATTAGTTTATCGAGTATAGATTTATTAGATATTTTAGTTAATAAATAAATATAATAATATAAACTAAACTTATTACTCGTTCCATACTTGTAAGTTTATCTTAGCTATTTTTAAATGTTAAGATTAACTGCAGTATCATACTAACTTTCATTGTACAAAAGCACGATTTTAAGCTTGCTATAGTATTTAAAGCATATATCAATAATCTCTATTTGTAAACAATTTTGCTACTCAAATCAGATTCGGAGCAACCGTCCGACGTTCCCCGCTCTCTTCTTTGAGCAGAGATGCCTCCATTTTGAATGGGTTAAAACATAGCAGCGTTATATTAATATTTTATTTTGTTTTTGTCAATCAAACCTACAAGCATTTCTAAATCTGTAGTAATGTAAAAAAAATAAGAAAATTTTTGATTAACATTATAAAATTTTGCAATAACAAAAATACGACTAGTTGCTTCTTATAATTGTTATATCGTGTGTGGAAGCACGAAAATAGTGAGCTATCGGAGTTGCAGAGTCGCCTCAGATATTATTTATATTTTATTTATTATTATATTTTTATATTATTATTATCATCTATACTGATATATATATATAATAATTTATATTATATATTTATTATAGATATTTGATTTTTATATATATAATTTTTTTATTTAGATAATGTATATTATATATTTTATATATATTTATATATATATTATATATATATATATATATAATTATTATTAGTTTATTAATTGTTATTTAAATATACTCACAACACTATTAATGTACGAGTCGCAATCTGCATGGGCCTTGTTCGCCTACAAGTACTCGAAAAACCCGCACCATCCGCGGGAATTAATGGAGAGGAGGGGCAGTATTTCCAAAGGTTGTCCCCTTCGTCACCTCCTGTGAGGAATAGGCGGATCCTGTGGGAGGTGAGATCCTTGGGATCGGCACCCGACATTGCGTCTGGGCTCAGAATTGTCAGTTAGAATTTTCCCTCTATGTTCTCCATCTTTTTGCACTGAGATTGAGTAAGCCCAGTGGTATGCACCCCAAATACTTCTATTAGATAATCCGATTCTGATTTCGGATGTTTACAACTATTGAAAAACATGTGATTCTGATTCCGGTGACTATCCCGATTCCCACAAATTTATATTTCTGATTCTGACTCGAGTTCCGATTTCGTTTATTGAATGTCTGGTGATTCTGATTCCAGTTCCGATTCCACCCACTTACGAACATGCCGATTCGGATTACGAGGAAACTTTCCAACATTTCACTGTCGAGACACTGATACACCAAAATTTACTGATTGCGTGATTCGGAACCGATTCCGACTCCGATTCCGATTTTGATTTCATAGGCTTGATCAAATGTGAAATTAAATTGTTCGCACTGAAATCCTGGCAATATCACAACGAAATTTTCATCGGCGAAAAGACATATTAAGAATAATAAAGTAGCTTCACTAGCTTATTTTCAATAACAAATTAATTGAAAAAAAAAAATTCGTTGGAATATTTTTTTTTTTTTTTTTTTTTTTTTTTTTTTTTTTTTTTTTTTTTTTTTTTTTAGTTAATACATTATTGTTAAAAAAATAAGCAAAAATTTTCTTTTTTTATTTAATATAAAAAAAAAAAAAAGGAAGGCAAAATTTATTAAAAACAATTCAAGAAATCAATTGAAGTAACAAAGAAAATACTAGTTTAACTAACGCAGGTGTGAGTCGGCTTCAAAAGCGATTTCCGACTCAGAACTCAGACTTCGAACACCACTCAATCTTCATATCTGAAGTAATAATATCCTGAAACATCCAACTCCGACTCCAACTCCGACTCTGATCTCTTGAAAATTACCGACTCCGACTCCAACTTCACAACCCTGATTCAAACAGTAACTACAAGAGTGATAAACCAAAAATAAGAATAATATATTTTTTCATAATGATTGAATGAGTTAAAGTGCCTTGATTGTTTATTAATTACAGTATATACGATATAAATATATAAAGAAAAATTTAAATCAATGTTATATCTCAGCTAAAATAATATATGTAGTGAGAAATGTAATGAATGGACCAAGTCAACACCTTCCTTTGAGAATGTGTCCGTAGACCTGAGCGACTGTTATAGTACTTTTATCGAGTTTCTATTGATCTCGCTTCAAATTCGTCTCAATTAAACTATTTGTCGCTGTTTTGAGCAACGAATTGCGGCTTGTTTTTTAGTAATTGCTACTTTTTACAGATCAAGTTTAATGTATTCTTATCTACTTTTCTTCTTACTTAATATCTATTCAACAATCTGTCACTGCCATCGATCTTATAATCTTTCCACTTCGGTTAATGCCTATGACTCGGTACCTATTTCTTGAGACTCGATTTCTCAATTCTGTCTCTATTCTTTGAATTGCCTGCTCGTAAATTAATACTATTCCTTGATTTACAATAATTCTAACTCGCTGATGCTGTATATGGATTTTCCGGTGGTCGTTCAACCTGTGAAATTTAATTCTTAAAAAATCATCAACTTCTAAATCTCCTCTGATCGTCAACCACACATATCAACTTCCATGATCTCTTTCAGACGTTCTCTTCGTTCACTCTCCCTTGTGGACAATATAAACATCCTTGCCTTAACATTAAACAAGAAAATGATCGTGAAACCTCACTGTCACAGAAGCGATTGCAGGTTAGACAGGTCCCAAAGAACGTGAGTAAAGGTATATCTGTTAAATAGCGAGACTTTGATCACTCTATTCGCTCTCAGTTGCGTTCAGTAGATCGAATACAGAGAGAGCCTCATCCCCCTTGTATGCAGAGTACATGCTCTCTCAATATTTGGAGCGGGCTTGTGTGATATCAACCCGACATTTTTTGGACAGGTTACGAGTACAAAGGCCAAAAATTCTTAAAAAATATGTACCGTACATTTTTCTACATATTAATAGACACAGCTATCTTTGCGGAGCGCGTGATTGGTGTCTTTTATCACCTTTATTCTATACAGTACTCGCTAGCGGCAGTGCTCGAGGAAGCATTTCAGACTGACGCGTACTCCACGCGATTTACGACGTCCGTTACGGATAGTCAGCAAGGGTTAATGCTGTGTCTGCGCGCATTGAGTTTTGTAGATGAAATATGAGGAGAACCCTCAGGCATAGTTCGCTGCAGGGTAGCTTCCTTCTGTATATTAAGTACAACTTCTAAGTTAGCTGTGGAAATTTCTCTTCCATTCTTCTGTGTTTCTCTGAGCTGAGATTTAAGATACTCCGCGGTAACTTCAAAGCCTAGCGTATGGACAAAGATAAGAAGATGTTTGAAGATAATGATATTATATTTAGTGCTCATCAATTGTAAGAGATGAGCAAGTATTTGTGTACTTCTGAGGACGGTGCAACACCCCTCTGTTAGTAGAATAGGCGACTTTCGCTCTTTTGCATGTCTAGGACATGGTTCCTTCTCTGCGTTCTCTCACATACTGTAAACTATTTATATAGTCTTACTTATCTCATTCTCTCATCTACTTTCTTATAGAATAGTTACTCATTAGTTTGATCATCTCAGTACTATTCATCAACATTGTAATATAAATATCATCGTCTGTTTCAAATAATTCTCTCATTTACTCTAGACATATATTTTATAGTAGAGAATTCTGCATTTAGCTTCTATTATACGTATCTTCATACTCGCTTATACTGATTACTATATTATTCTTACGTATATCTCTTCTCATTACATTTGAACTTACTACTATCTTATAGAATTATCTCCAAGTTAGCTCCTCTTAACTAATTCATCTCGACAGGTGACGAAGCGATAGCGAATCGCAAAGATTATCTAAGGTACATGCCACACATGGGAGACCGGAAACCAGGTCAATCTGTCTGGAGTAGATACAGAGATTCAAATTGATCTCATTAAACCGGTGGAGCCGGGAGCAGTCAAAGAGGGGTCCGGCTCGGCTCCGGATCCACTATGTTAATAACATATAATTTTTTGATTCCAAACCAGTGGTCACAGAGTTCTCTGACATAACTACACCCAAAAATTTTAAATATTGATCAACTTGTTCTATATAATCGATGGTATAAATGCTTTATATGATAATTATATTTATAGTATATATGTAAGTTTATTGTCATATTTAAGATTCTTGTAAGGAGTAATCAGAAACAACCAGGGGGAGTAAAAAGGCTATGAAGCTTATCAAAGTATAGAGATAATTATAAAAAGAGTTATAACGACTTATATTTATACATGAAAATGTAGTGTT
This sequence comes from Trachelipus rathkii, assembly GCA_015478945.1. Lineage (NCBI taxonomy): Eukaryota > Metazoa > Arthropoda > Malacostraca > Isopoda > Trachelipodidae > Trachelipus > Trachelipus rathkii. The sequence goes on along the minus strand of JABUQX010036115.1, from coordinate 142 downwards.
ATATTTTTCATTTCTCAAATTGTTTTTTTAAGTAATAAATAAAATAGCTATAGCTATAGAGCAAGTAACAAACTTACTAATTTATTCTACATTGCGTTCAAAATGGTTTAATAAAAAGTTGGGCTAAAGGGGTTGCTATGCA
>JABUQX010036114.1:70000-74665 GCA_015478945.1 Trachelipus rathkii | reverse complement strand
TACCCTACATTAAAGAACAGAGTTAATATTAATGCCTTCCCTAGTTCATAAGCTAACCACCAGGGCGTCGCATGCGCCCTCCGCGTGAAGATCCACGAACCCGCACCCGCAGGTGCGACCCGCCGCGTTCCCGACCGCCGCGAGCGCCCGCAGGCGCAATATTTCGGCGTTACCGCCCGCCGCGAGCGCCCGCAGGCGCCATATTTCCGCGTTCCCGCCCGCCGCCGTGCGCCCGGCAGGCGCAATATTCCTGCGGGAATTGAAAAATATATAATATACTAACGTTATTCATTTTTTATTTCATACTTAAACATTTCAAGGAATTTCTTTCAAATATACCATGAGTCATTCATTTTTATTTCATACTTAAAACATTTTTATTAAAAAACATTTTCGCGAACCTAAACCTGTAACTCATTACAGACCTATTATTTAACACATATATTTTTTAACAATATATTACTTAATTACTTTTACTTAATACTTTTAATTTATAAATTTTAAAAATTGTATGTAAAGAAGAAAAAGCCAAAGTGCCTGATATATAAACATTTTATTTACTACAATTGTACGAACTTTTATTTAAAAACAATACTTTACATACCTTTAAAAGCAGTAAATCAGTTAAATCAATTGAGGTGTTACCTACACCAAGGGGGGATTAGTATGCTTTTTTTTTGTTTTACTGCTTTACTGTTTAACTCATGTTTTACTGCTTTTAACTCATGTTTACTGTTTTAACTATTGTTTTACTGCTTTAACTAACATATTTATTAACATTACATACTTTAAAGCAGTAATCAGTAAATCAATAGAGATGTTACCTAACACCTTAGGGGGATTGTATGCTTTTTAACTTTCTGCTTTACTCTTTTAACTTTCTGCTTTACTGCTTAACTTTCTCTTTACTGCTTAACTTTCTGCTTTACTGCTTTAACTTCTGCTTACTGCTTTAACTCATATATGTTTTACTGTTTTAACTCATATATTTATTAACATTATGTTTTTTATTTTGTTTTAATACTTTTTATTTATTTTATTATTATTTTTATTTTTTTTTATTATTTTTTTTTTTTTTTTTTTTTATTATTTTACGTTTTATTTACTTCATGCCTATTGTTATTATTATTTAGAACCACACATTCCACTTATGGGGGACACTTCATACACCACATTCACTCATTGAACATTATACACACATTCACTATGCCACTTACATTTTACCCATAGACACTTACATTACACTTATAACACGCGGTCACAACACACACACACACCACACAAAAACACTACATACACTTATACACACATTCACTATGACACTTACATTTAGCCATAGACACTTACATTTACACTTATACACACACACACACACACACACACACACACACTCACACACAGATTTACTTACACTCACACACAGATTTACTTACACACACAGATTTACTTACACTCACACAGATTTACTTACACTCACACAGATTTACTTACACTCACACACAGATTTACTTACATTTACACTTACACACACACACACACACAGATTTACTTACACACACACAGATTTACTTACACGCACACACAGATTTACTTACACACACAGATTTACTTACACACACACAGATTTACTTACACGCACACACAGATTTACTTACACACGCAGATTTACTTACACATATAACGTATAATTTATTAAAACATTTTGTTTTAATTAAACACGTACATTTATATTACTCATTCAAATATAACTAAAATTATTTCAAAGTTTCTTAAAACTTCTATAATAAATCATTATCTTTGAACAAAGAAATTATTATTAAAACTGTCTATACTTTGGTTATAAATTTTTATAACTAATCAAGTTTTAAAATAACTTATTTACTAAAATTTTATGAAATTTTATTAAAAACATATATTTTACGTATCTTAAAGCAATAAATCAGTAAATCAGTAAGGTCAGCCCCTAGCACCCCTCTACACCAAGCTATGCCACGTTTTGTTCTATTGACTTACTGCTTTACATCATCTTTAGCCATGTAATAAGTATAAAAATAACAAAATAAGTTCTTCTCTGCTAACATAACATGTATTTTACTAAAATCTTTCTAAGTTCTTATTTAAAAATAACAATTATTCACTTACATTTATATTATTCGTTCGACGTTAACTAAAAATATTTCAAAGTTTTTTAAATAATTCGGATTTTCTTTATTATTATTATTATTATTATTATTATTAATTATTATTATTATTATTATTATTATTATTATTATATTATTTTTATTATATTATTATTATTTTATTATTATTATTATTATCTATGTATACATTGACAATCCATCACGAAAAAAAACACAACAACCGCACTCCTTACAGAACGAAACTCGATGTCCCTTTAAAATGTGTTGTAGGATAATCCTTTTTGTATTCCCGGGGCGATTTAGGCCTAAATCCAGGTTCAAAATATATTTTCAAACTGACCTTTTTCTGTAAAATGTGGTGCAATAACTACGTTAGGCCTAAATTTAGGCTTAAATTTAGGATAAGCCTTTTTTGTCTCCCAGGCTGATTTACCGACTAATTACCAGGTTTAAATTATTATAAGCTTATCGCCTTTATAACAATGTTTTATTATTTTTTAAAAATATTTTTTAAACTGAACCATGCTGGATGGTAAGATCCCTTAAGCAGGTAAGAAGGAAATGTTACCTTTCTTGTGAGTGGACGGAGTAATTCCTTATCTCTATATGACCTCGTATGTCATTGGTAGAGAATTGTTTTTTTCACTGTTTAGACTTTAAGGTATGTAATAACATGTTTTTTCATATCCTGAACCTGGGGCTCGTTTATTTAAACTCTTAACACTTATAAATATTTATTAGAGTGTTAAGAGTTTAAATAAACGAGCCCCAGGTTCAGGATATTGAAAAAAAACATGTTTTTACATACGTAAAAACCAAAAAGCGATAAAATATTTCTCGACCAATCACATACGAGGTCATATAGAGATAAGGATTACTCCGTCCACTCACAAGAAAGGTAAACATTTCCTTCTTACCTGCTTAAAGGATCTTACCGATCCAGCATGTTTCAGTTTGAAATATATTTATAAAATAATAATAACATTGATTCTCGATTCTTGTCTATACTGGAATTACCTTTTGACCTGGTATTAGGCTTAAATCAGCCTGGGATACAAAAAAGGTTTATCCTAAATTTAAGCCTAAATTTAGGCCTAACGTAGTTATTGCACCACATTTTACAGAAAAAGGTCAGTTTGAAATATATTTTGACCTGGAATTAGGCCTAAATCGCCCCGGGATACAAAAAAGGATTATCCTACAACACATTTTTACAGAGAGAGGTCAGTTTCGTATCTGTAAGGAGTGCGGGTTGTTGTGTTTTTTTCGTGATGGATTGTCAATGTACATAGATAATTAATAATAATAATAATAATTTAATAATAATAATAATAATAATAATAATAATAATAATAATAATAATAATAATAATAATAATAATAATAATAATAATAATAATAATAATAATAATAATAAAGAAAATCCGAATTATTTAAAAAACTTTGAAATATTTTTAGTTAACATCGAACGAATAATATAAATGTAAGTGAAAATTGTTATTTTTAAATAAAACTTAGAATGATTTTAATAAAATACATGTTATGTTAGCAGAGAAGAACTTATTTTGTTATTTTATACTTATTACATGGCTAAAGATGATGTAAAGCAGTAAGTCAATAGAACAAAACGTGGCATAGCTTGGTGTAGAGGGGTGGTAGGGGCTGACCTTACTGATTTACTGATTTATTGCTTTAAGGTACGTAAAATATATGTTTTTTAATAAAATTTCATAAAATTTTAGTAAAAATTATTTTAAACTTGATAGTTATAAAATTTATAAACAAAAAGTATTAACAGTTAATAATAAATTCTTTGTTCAAAGATAATGATTGATTTATTATAGAAGTTTTAAGAAACTTTGAAATAATTTTAGTTATATTTGAATGAGTAATATAAATGTACGTGTTTAATTAAACCATAAAATGTTTTAATAAATTATACGTTATTATGTGTCTAAGTAATCGCGTGTTGTTAAGTAAATCTGTGTGGCAACGCAATGTAAGTAATCTGCTGTGGTTGTTATAAAGTAAATTCTGTGTGTGTAAGTAAATTTCTGTGTGTGCGTGTAAGTAAATCTGTGTTGTGTGTAAGTAATCTGTGTGTGTGTGTGTAAGTGTAAATGTAAGTAAATCTGTGTGTGAGCAACAAGTAAATATGGGTGAGAGTATGTAAATCTGTGTGATTGTAAAGAAAATCTGTGTGTGTAAGTAAAACTGTGTGTGAGTGTAAGAAATCTGTGGTGTGAGTGTGTGTGGTGTGTGTGTGTGTGTGTGTGTGTTGTGTGTATAAGTTTTGTAAAGTAAGGTACCAATGGCTTAAATGTATAAGTTTCTTTATTGAATGTGGTGTATAAGTGTAAGTGTGTGTGTGATGTGTGTGTGTGTGTGTGTGTGGCCGCGTGTGTATAAGTGTAAATGTAAGTGTCTATGGGTAAATGTAAGTGTCATAGTGAATGTGTGTATAAGTGTTTCATTAGTGAATGTGTGTATAAGTGTCATAGTTAATGTGTGTTTTCTAAATAATA
>JABUQX010036114.1:50000-55000 GCA_015478945.1 Trachelipus rathkii | reverse complement strand
TAAAAAATGATAGTCGCATAAATCGAATTTTTACAAAAGGAAAATTAACATGCTGTATTTTTTTTTCCTCGCGGGAAGAACTAACAACTGTTAACATTCAACACTCCACTTAACGATCTTTCAATCCTCACGTGGCATTCTGGGAAAAATTTTGAAATTCAATAATAAGTTGTTTAAAAGCTAGTCCTTCTTACAATCTCCTCCAAATTTGTTAAATTGTCAGAATTATTTATGTAAAAATTTTCCCCAAAATGTAGTTAGGCGTAGATGTTGGTTTTCTGTAGACTGTGTATGATAACTTAGTGGTATGGTCCCACAAGATAAGGGTGTCTAAGAAAGGTAAGGAATTTTGAGTGGGACTGGGGTCTCCATTGTGAATTGTGTGTTGGGATGAATGCTATTTATATGGTGTAGAATGAGTGTATGGTCAATCGTGTTGGGGATGGCGGCAAAGACATCATCCACGTGACGAAGCCAAATACAGTCTTTAAGGAGGTGAGGAGGGAGATTAAGGAAGCGTTCTTTTAATTCCATGTATAATTTGTTGAGCATGGGTGATAACCGGGAACCCATGCTGAGGCCCTGTTTTTGTTTAAAGAAGGATTGGTTATGTTGGAAGAAATTGTGTTTAAGGGTAAGAAGGATATGCTGTTTTAAGTTGGAAAATGGATATTGCAAGTTAATTTTGTTTTCGTTTATGTATGTGGTTAGCAACTGTAATGCTTGCGGTACAGGGACAGAAGCGAAAAGAGAGGTAACATGGTAACTAACAAATTTGTGTGTTTTGTGTTGACAGAAGTTGTTTTGTGCATGAAGTTATCTGTGTGTTTTTAAATGTGATTTTGAAATTGTGCCTACTAGGCACAATATTTTAGTTCTTCCATATTCAAATTTTTCAAAGAAATTATTTCATTCTAACTTACATTCTACTTACTAGACAGATATACAGTTCCGGAGCAGGAGCCGGAGCCGGAGCCGGAGCTGAGATCTCGGATGGTTTTGTGTGTGTGGCCTTAGCACTAGAAAAAATTTGGCCAAGCCGGAGTTATAGCAAAAAAAAAAAAATTTGGGGGTAGAGACGGAGCAGGTTCATAAAAATAATTTTTCTGTAAAAGAAAGGGATTTAGAGTGGGAGCAAAATCCGGAGCCGGAGAAGGAGTCGGAATCAGATCCAAGCAATTTCAAGATAGTGTACCCGGAACCGGAGTTAGAATAAGGTGATTTTAAAATGTCGGAGCTGGAGCTGGAGCTGGAGCAGGAGCAGGTGTCAGAACCGAGCAATTATAAAATGATATACCCGTAGCCCGAGTTCGAGCGGGATAAAAAAACATCCAAACCAAATTTAAATTTAAAGTTTTCTGAATTCCTTTGGCATATTCTTTCAAATTTTCTCTATTTTTTTTACAAAAATAAAATGCAGATGTTTCCCTTGATTATAGCTCTCTACACGCGCGCAGACACACACACACAAACATATATATATATATATATATATATTTAAATTACATATATTAATAGATATTATATATAGTATATATAATTGTATATTATATATTATATATATATATATATTATATTTATATCATATATATACTATATAATATATTATACTTATATATATATATATATATATTATAATATATATTATATATATATTATATATATATATGATATATATATATATATATAATTAAAGTAATCGCAATATCAATAATAATTATCAAAAAATTTTATATATATATTAAGTATACTATATATATTTATATATATATAATTAATATATATATATTATATATTATATATATATATATTAATATATATATATATTATAATTGCAGGAGACATGTGGTGATGGGTAACTGTAGAAGATTTTTGGTCCACTTTTTGCTGGTAATAATTTTGAGGCTCTTATTAGGGGTTGTGATATCTGGCCAAAGAGGTGGAGAAGAAGAATCGTCTAAAAATCGTCCAAAAGTGTATAAACTTGGTGGAATCCTCTCGGACAATGCTTCTCATATTCATTTTAATACTACAATTGCAGTAAGTTCTTGTTTAAAAGTCAAATAATTTTTCATTTATCTCGTAGTTCTTATAATTTCTAATTCCAAGTTTATTTTTCGTGGTAATATTTATTGTTATGATTTATTTATTCTTATTTATTTTTAAGCGTATTTTAATTCACAACCTAATTTTAGGTAATAATTAGTTATTAAATCTTCTGTAAAAAAAGAAAAAAGAAAAAGTTTTTTGAAATTGTTTTAATTATTATTACTATATATGTTATAATTATTATTACTTGTAATTATCATATATTATTATTATTATTATTATTATTATTATTGTATATTTGGTATCATGAGGATATATTATTTTTATTTAGGAATTACAGGAGTGATTTATCACTATCAGGATTCACTTTATGTATTTATAATTGGTGCGGATTTTATAGTATTTACTTCGATATACTCTAATATCCTTGCATATTTATTAATCAGTACAACTGGTGTATATATTATTCTAGTGTTGCACACTAGTGATAGAGTGATGTGTGCATTGATGAATTTATTGTGTCTATGTGCAATCCTATAGAGTGTGATTTTATTAAATTGATGTGAATTATTACAGGTGAGTGATTATATATCTCCAATAGTGCACAACTTGCACTATGTATTTAATCATAAGGGGAAATCACCAAATCAGGGACGAGTGGTATTTCTCTGGACAGTGTGAGATAACCTTGTGTTACAGCGATGCATGTGTGAATAAAGTAGAGTCAGTGATAGAGTCTCATCTCAAGCGCTAAAATGAGTGTTAGGAGGCAGATGGTGGGAGTGTGGAAATTTATAACACCGCAGGTGGTAGATGTGAGGTTAAATCTTAAAATCCTATGTGTGGAGAGTGTTGAGTGTATAATTAGTAGAGTTTATTATAAAATCTTATCTCGACATACTCGTGAGGAATTTATTCGCCAATACACGAGTGCTAGTTTATCTGAGGATGTAAATATAAAGTGTGCTAGCGACGATGCACCAATATTAGAGAGTATAAATGATGTAACATTTTAAGTGCTCTAAGAATTTATATTACGTTAAGAGAGTGTGGTGTGAGTCAGTGAGTGCGTGTTAAATGATCCAAGAGTCAATTAGAACGACGGAAACACCATCTTATGTGTTGAACCAAAATGTGATTTCAAGTTTTACTAATGACATCAATGTATTCCAATCCATTGCGAACGCTTCTGAAGTTTGTGCCAAAATTAGTTGCTCAATCTGTACGTATTGCTCTATAATGGATTAATAAAGTAATACAAAATACGTATTTTATATTAACATTTAATTTATATACATATTTATATATATATTATATTTATTATATATATTACTATATATAATTATATACATATTAATTATATATTATATTGTTATATATATATATTATATTAATATAGTATATATTATATTCATATATATATCATTAAAATATTATATTATATTTTATATATATATTATAGATATATAATAGATATAAATATATATATATTATATATAATAATATATTTATATATATATATATAATATAATATTATATAGTATTATATAATATTAATATATATAAAGTATGTGTTGGGATGTTAAGGGAGCGGTGAAAGGAATTAAGTTAATGGGATTATTAATTTATGTTGTTTATGTAAATTAAGTAGTGGGGGCTTGGATGAAGAGGAAGGATGATTAAAAAGGAAGTGGGTAGAATTAAGAGTGAGAAGTTGAGGAACAAGGTAATAACGAATAAGTATTTAGGAGCTCTCGCAAGTAAAATAGTTGAATGTGAACAGTTGAAACTGAACAAATCTAAGCAAATGAAAGGAGCAGTTGTTAGAGTGCAAAGTGAGTTGTGGTGTGGCTAAAGTAGAAGGGAAGAATGTTAAACTAAACAAATCGCCCACGGAATGATAATATCTGCATTGGGGTCGACTAGCATTTACTCGTGTGGTTTGTGGATCAGGAGCGAGAGGCGAGATATGGTTAGTGAATGAATATGGATTTGAGAGTTGTGTAACAAAGCTTTTATGGAGGGTATAATTCTCAGGGATTGGAGGAGAGCAGCATTAGTACCCTTATAACAAGGGTAAGAGAGATAAGGGAACTGTAGGAATTATCGGGAATAGTGTATTGAGTTGGTTGTAGGGAAGATATATCTGGTATTTTGGTTGAAAGAGTGCGTCGAGTGATTGAAGGACTGATTGTGAAGAGCAAGGTGCGTTTAGTAGTGGTAAAGGATGTTTGGATAGAATTTTAAATTGAACAAATGATTGAGAAAATGGGGAGAAGAAGAGTAAATTGTATTAAGGTTTTATGGATTTGCAACAGGGTAATGATAGGATTACTAGGGAAGCTCTATGGCAATGTTTAGTGATATATGAGATATATATATATATATTCTGAATGGAATCAAAAGCATGCATGAGATAGTAAAAGCGTGCCGTAAAGAATAATGCAATTCGAGAAGTGAAGGTTTAATATTAATAGCGGAGTAATGGCAAGGGATGAGTTACTGTTCTTGTTATTCAATTTGTTCATTATGGATGGGGTTATGAAAGAATTAGAAGTGGGGTGGCAGGGAATGGGGGTTAGAGTGATGGAGAATGGAAGTGAGTGGAGGTTGCCCGCTTATTTATGCAGATGATTTGGTTTTGTGTGTGAATTAGAAGAGAGATTGATGAATGTTATGGGATAGGCGATTGGCATAGGTGTGTATAGGAGGGGTTTGAAAGTAAACGTAGATAAGAGTAAGAATATATGGTTTGTGAGTGAGGATAGTCCTCAGTGTGAAGGTTATGTTAGATGGTGAGCAGCTTGGAAAAGTGTCTGAGTTTAAATATTTAGGGTATGTTTTGGATGAGAAGTGAACGGATGATGGAGTGTAGTGGAAAGTACTTGTAATGGAGGAAGGTTGCTGGTCAATTTAAATCGTTGGTGAATGTAAAAGGACTAACTCCTTGA
>JABUQX010036114.1:40000-45000 GCA_015478945.1 Trachelipus rathkii | reverse complement strand
TATAATATATATATAAATATAATTTATTATATTATAATACATATTATTATATAATATATATAATAGTATATATATATATATTAATATATTATACTATAATACTAATAATAATAGTAATATTATTATATATATATTATATAATATAATAGTATATATAATTATAATAATATATTAATACTTGTATATTATACTGTAATACTAGTATATATATATATTATAATAAATACTATATATATACTATATATATATATATAGACTATTTATATTAATATATTATTATATATATGATTATTATATATATATATAATAGTAATATATATATATATATATATATTAATATATATATAATTATATATATTCTATTAATATATATATACTATGATATATAATATATTATATAGTATATAATATATGGTATAATATATATAAATATATAATATTATATATATATATATTTATAATTATATAAAGCTTATATCTCTGTCTTTCCATTGAAAAAAAAATAAAACTGAAATTATATGCTAAAATCTAATTTATTAATATACTTTATTATTATTATTATTATTATTATTATTATTATTATTATTATTATTATTATTATTATTATTATTATTATTATTATTATTATTATTATTATTATTATTATTATTATTATTTATTATTAATATTAATATTATTATTTATTATTATTATTAATCATTGATTATTATATTATTATTATTATTATTATTATTACTTATTATTATTATTTATTAATTTATTATTACTATTTTATTTTATAATTTTATTTTAGGTTTATGCAGTGGTTGTGTCCCACCCTCTTAATGGTGAGTTGTCTCCGGCGGCTGTGTCTTACACAAGTGGATTTTACCATATTCCGGTTATAGGAATATCGTCCAGAGATAGCGCTTTTTCAGATAAGGTGAAGAAAACGTTTTAGTTTGAATCACAAACTGTATTTTGTTTATTTCCAATTCAAGTAAATTCATTTTCTTTTAAAGAAATATCGTAACTCAACATAGCTTTTAAAATTGAAAATGTGAATTATACCGGTATATATATATATACTATATATATAAGTTCATAATATATATATATATATATTATATATATATTATAAATATATATATATATATATATATATATATATATATTCTTATATATATATTTATATATAATACTATATTATATATTATATATATAGTATATTTATATATATATATATAATAATATATATATTATTATTATTATATATATATATATAATATTATATATAATTATATATATAATATCATATTATATATATATATATAGTATGTGTTGGATGATATTAGGGGGATGAGAGAGAGAGAGAGAGAGAGAGAGAGAGAGAGAGGAGAGAGAGAGACGAGGGTGTACCTCACATACGGTTCTGAAGATATCCCCCCCCCCTGTTGTATCTCAAAAACTTATGCTTCTGAGGTTGCACCTTGCTTTGGCTCATCTATTCCATCTATCCCTATCTCATCTATCCCTATCAACCTCCTGCTGGAAGGATCACGTAATTTTTCTTGGAAGGATCACGTGATTTTTTTCGAATAATCCCGTGATTTTTCTTGGGAGGATCACGTGATTTTTCTTGGAAGGGTCACGTGATTTTTATGGTAAGGATCACGTGATTTTTCTTGTAATGATCACGTGATCTTTCGTGGAAGATTCACATTGTCTCTCTCACTATACAAGCTTCTAAATTGTTGGGTATTTTGAGAAGCCTTCAGATCTTTTTCACGCTACCCCAGTTGCTTGCTTTGTATAAGGATCGTTCACCCCTTTTATGGTGTATGCATCTCATATCAGGGGTGGTTCAGATCAGTCTGATCTCCTTGAAAAGGTGGAGTCTAATGCTTTCCTCCTTATCAGCAATCATGTACTTACTAACTCTCTCCAATCTCTTTTCTGGCACGTCGAACTGCTTCATCAGCCTCCTCCTCCTGCTACATCAGCCTCCTCCTAATACTATGGCCATTACGATGGAGACTGCTCTTATGACTTCTAGTCATTTATCTCATCTTTTCATCTTTAAGGAAAATTCGTGGAACACGTCTTTCTACGCGGTCTCATCCATTCCTGTCCTGTTCTTTGACCCCAGACTTAACCACCATGCTCATTCTTACTAGTACATCACTGCTAAAGTCTAGAACCCTCTTTTATCCACTATTTTCTCAACATCCTTCGACTTACACAGTTTCAAACACCGTGCATAAGGTCTTGTCGGCCAGTAATTTGATTGCTGAATTGGTTTTTCACAAAATCCCTAGGAAAATACCTGTATGATAATCGTTCAGGGAGGCTCTAAACCATTGAGAAAGTGAGGTTCTTGACAATACTGGATCGTCGTTTGACATGGAGAGAAATTTTTGATGACGTCGGTATCAGTAAAGATTTTGCTCATGTAATTTCACTGGATGAATTAAGATTGAGCATAGTGGTGGCTAAATTTGGGCTAAAACTGCTTTCGTAGGACCAATGGAAGTCACACTTCACATGATGAAAACAGTCAACAGAGATGCAGAGTACCTCAATATCATGAAAACTGGGGTGAAACCTGGGAGTATGGGTACAACTCAGAAACCAAATTCCAGTCACCACAGTAGAAGCACTTCGCCGAGACTCAAGAAAGCACCACAAATGAGGAGCAAAACCAAGGCAATTCTGATTGTATTCTTCGATTCCCGTGGCATCGTGCATAACTAATACGTGCCAAGAAGACAAGCAAGACAAACGGTAACTAAAGAGTACTATCATGACATTTCCCGTCGTCTCTTTGATGCAGCTCTTCGTGAACGACAGGATCTATGGTCATCACAAAACTGGAAACTACATCATGCCAACTCTCAAATTTATTCGTCGCTTTTGATCTAGGATTTTATGGCAAATAAAGCATCTCAATCGTTTGTCAGGCACATGGTTATTCCCGAAGCTCAAATCTCCAATGTGAGGCACCCACTTCGACAGACGAGAGAACATTAAGCCCAGCCCGACAACAGAGTTAAAAACCACTCCAACAGAGACGTTCCAGAGATGCTACAATCAATGGCAAACTCGTTGGACTAAATGTGTTGAAGCCCAAAGGTCTTATTTTGAAGGGGTTTAACAAATGAACCTCACTAGGTTAGTAACATTTATTTCCGGGCATATGGTCGGATACTTTGCGGATAGACCTCGCAAATATATAAATTATTATATATAATATATATAGTATATATATATATATATATTTTTTTATTAATAATTATTATATTATATATATATATACTATATATATATATAATATATATATCTACTTATATATATATATCATATATTATTATATATATATTGTTATATTTTCTAGCTCAGTGGTAGAGCACTCACTTAGCAAGCCGAGAAGGCCCAGGTTCGAGACTGGGTGGAGGCGAGAGAATTTGAGCTATTCTCTATTAACTCTAGCCTTCGTCCCACGCAGGACGTTAGATGCGCTACATTGGTTAGCGGGCTTTGCTGACTAGTGGGAAAACTCCCGGCATCCGCGAATAGGCCCATGGCCAGCCAGCGGAATTTGAGTCAGTTAGGGCCCGTGGAACCCAAGGATCTTTCTCGATGGGTCCCACTGACAGGGTCGTATGACCTTCCTGGGGGAGGACGTTTATATATATATATAGTAATATATATATATATATTATATATATATATATATAATATACTTATATATATATATAACTATATTATATGATATATATATATATACTATATATGATATGCACGCCGTGTGTGTACTATTATTGTGCGTTTGGCGTGTGTAGTGCGTGTGTGTGAGAGAGAGAGAGATGAGAGAACGAGACGAGAGGGAGAGACAGAGACGAGAGAAGAGAGAGAGAGAGAGAGAGAAGAGAGAGACGACGCAGAGAGAGGAGGATTAAAAATCCAAATGCAATTCCAATAATAAAAGTTTTATAAACTTCTCTCATAAGACTAATAAAATGTCAGCAAGTTTTCGGTAGTTATTCTTCTTATTAAGAGAAAATTCCAGAGCTATCCGCGCAAATATAACGTTTGTTTAAGGCTTAGTATAATTTTACGGTCTTGCAAGAGGCAATTCTTTTCCAATGATAAATTTATTCAACCCCATTTTACTTCTCCAGCAGGAGTTAACGAAAAGAAATTTTATCCATTCCCCTTATGCCCGGTTATCATGTGTATTTGCATTTTTGGCTATTTAGAATTATTATATTAATAAGTAATAATAATAATAATAATAATAATAATAATAATAATAATAATAATAATAATAATAATAATAATAATAATAATAATAATAATAATAATAATAATAAAATAATAACTAATGAAAAATTAATTAAAAATAATACATAATACATAAATAATAATAATAATTAATATAATAATAATAATAATAATAAAATAATAATAATAAATAATAATAATTAATAATAAATAATAATTAATAATAATAAATTAATAATCAATATAATAATCAATAATTACCACGTTACAGAATATTTCATGTTTCATTCCTACGAAACCGGTTACCACCTTACGTCAACAAGCGACGTTCTGGGCTTGAGCTCTCAACAAACTTTTCAATACACGCAGTCGTATTTTTTATTCCTCTGATCTGACGGAAGGGTCTCTTCTAGGAAGATTTAGGAATAATGCACAGAATCACGAGATCTTGATAAAGATCATAAAGTATATATATATATATATATATACTATTATAATATATATCAATAATATCATATACTTATATTAGTATATATATATATATATAATATATACTATATATAATATATATTATATATATATTATATACTATATATATATATATATACTAGTATATATGGCTTAAAGCCATTAATATATCTATTGTAGTTCTGTATTTTTAGAAAACAATTGACAGTGCTCCATAGCTTATTAGATGAACTTAATAGAAAATATTAAATATCTTTGGTCACTGAATC
>JABUQX010036114.1:12500-22500 GCA_015478945.1 Trachelipus rathkii | reverse complement strand
TCGTCAGAGTGCTGAGGAGTTAAACTCGTATGACATATATATGATATGCATATAGTATATTTGTTTATGTAGTTACTTTTGATTCGATGCAGCAGATGCGATAGGTATAGTGATGTCAAGTCATATAGAATTTTAGACGCTATACCGGTAGTTACAGTCGTTATATGTATTATGATAGATAGCGTAGGGATATTATAAGTGACTTACTGATTAAGACGATAGGGTTCGGATCATACTACTAGCTGTAAGTTATCGTATTATATTGTGAGTGATATGGTAGGAGTATACATCATTTGAAAGTTAGTAATGTACCACTATCTATAGATGTAGCAGTAAGTATTTACGTAATATATGACTCATTGTGATGTATACGTATAGCTTGGTATAGTTAAATAATATAGTAATATACTCCTACATTCAGCATAAATATTACGATTTATAGATAACTTCAGTAGATGAGTATCATAGGATTTAATTAGCCGTTTCAAGTTAACATATTTAATTTAATAATTTTTTATTCCATTTAAGTAATAGTAATAATTTAAATAATTAGTTTATATAGCATTGTGTTAAAGTATAACGCGAGTCTCATACGCAATAATATAATAAATAATATATTATACTATTAATAAAGTTCTCGTACATAGCTGTAGTGATACACGCTACCGATTTCATAGTCGCTCAAGCGTATTTGCGCCTAAGCTCTTTTATCACTTGATCGCGTGTCTCTTGATCTTGACGTTCTTTGTCATGAGGTATATATTTATATCTCATTATAGGCTAGCGTCTCTTAATTGGTCCTATTAGTACTTCGGCTGAAATACATCTCTATTTTTACAATTTTGAGTGAGTGTGTTGTGACCTCTTCACTTAACACGCTAAGGCGCACGTATACCCATCACTTCCTATTTAGAATTGTGATATGTCTTAAGTGCTACAGAATACTTAAGCGTCCTCTTACTCACACATAGTTTGTGGGTTTTATCGTGCGAAGTACTCCAAAATGATCCTAGCTTAAGAGTCATCGATTCTGACTACATTGTACATATCATACTGATATTTTTTTCACATCCACTTACTTCTAAGTGTTAGCGTTTGTTCTGTGTATCAACATAATAATCTTACATATTAAATATTTAAATATTAAATATTTCATATTTCAATGGACTGAGTGTTTAATACATAAATGTATATATTAGCCTATATATACATTTCTGTAAAAGAAACATACAGTGTTTCGTAGACAAAACTTAAAATATTGAAGATCCAAATTCAAAATTTAAAAATCAATAATTGTTTAGAGAAAGCTAGTGTGTGCAAAGCAGTAGTCTAAAGGAAAAAAGATAGAATGAAAAAAATAAAAAAAAACACAAAAAAGGAAGAATTAGTAGTGTATATTAATTTGATAGGATATAGACAGCAAAGAGCGACGATAGTGAGAGTGGTAAAATCGGATGTTCATCGTTCTGATTATTGTTGATTCTGTGTTCTAGCATTACAACTTGAGAGTAGCATAATACATAACGCGATAATGGATGTTACTCTATATATAGTAATTACTTGACGACTATTACGGAGACTATATACATTGATCATTGCATTTATATAGTTTGTGCGTGCACTATGTCATAGAGATTATGTAGTGATAGTGATACTGATGCATGTCACTGATGTTGACATTATGTATCTTATTACACTTATAAATCGTGTTATTAATTCTAGTTACTTGAATGAGTGAGTGCTTATTTCTATAATCTGTTATGAGCTCATAAGAATATTAATATTTATGATCTGATATTATGATAGTGCGACACTATACTGATCTATAAAAGGATACAATGAGGTTCATACGCTCACATTCCAGAGTGTAGATATATTGGTGATCGTATGTACTTACTAGACTTCTCTTGCGTATCGAAGGATACTCTGTCTTGATTTAATCAATCGGCATATATGCACGTAGAAAATGCAGAATATACAACTTAGTTCTTTAAGTCTAGGAGTGAAGTTTGTGCTGCGTTATGATTCAAAAATCAGTGGTGTTAGATAATTGTACGTGTCGCAATCTTGAAGGGTGTGTGTGGACTCTGAGAATTGGATGTCGCCCAGGATAAAATATACTTATGCAGAATGTAGTATTATTTCGGCTATTCACATGTAAGTGAACTAGGGGAAAAAAATTAGGCTTAAAATTTAATTTTTCCTATGAAACACAAAGATGCAAAAACGTGTTGGGTATTAAAGAGACATGTAATCTATTAAAAATTGGTGTCTATTAAGCTTATATGTATATTTTGATGTGAAAAATATCAGATTTTATAGGATAATATAAATAATAAAAGGGGATATATTGGGTGTTATTTAGTTTTAGTTGGATAATTGTTTAAAAATAAATTTTGAGCATTGGTTGTTAATGTTTTCGCTAAAAATGAGATTGTGAACATAAAAGAATCATATATTTGTATGATTCTACTATATTTTGGGGAGAAACTAAAAAAAACCCTTAAAAAAATAATAAAATGTTTTTGTGATTTTCAGATTAACGCAAAAACTACATAAGATAAGAAAGTTTAAATTCCAGGGAATCTAAAATTAAAAAATTTTTTTTTCAAAAGTTTCAATTATTAATCAAAAATATTTTTAATTATTAATTAAAGATAATATTATAATTAATAAACAGGGTAATATAATATAACTATATAGAGGTTTAATATTTTAATGATATCATAATAATATATAATATTAATTAATATATCACTAGGGGAAACTAATATTTTTTTGGTTTGGACTATGTAATCTTAAGAACTTGTTATTTAATTGTATGATGTTATGCGGCAGAAAATCCAAAAATTATTTGGATTTTTGTTATATAATGTCCATGTTTTCTGTCATCCTTGAAAATTATAAAAAAATTGTAAAAAAATCTTTTGCCACTTCATAAATGAAAAAAAGGTAAATTTTTTTATTATTTGTCTATCATATAAAATTTTCACAGCATATACGATTGGTCGAGTTAACATATTTTTTTAATTATTGTTTTGTAACCCAAACATTTTGTCGTTTCGGAAAAATTTTTATTTATGTCAATTTTTTCCTTGTTTTGTTTACGAATAGTGTCAAAATTGGACTTGACAGACAAAACCATATTTGACTGGTTTTCGATTTTGCAATTATATAAAAACCATGTAAGAACAGTGTTTTTGTCTTGGGCGAGCAAATGTCTATTTTGTTAATCCAGTTTTATTATTTGATTATTTGATATTCATTCATCTATTTATTAATTATTATTTTATTATGTAATTATATATATGCAATTTTTATTTCTTTACTTAATTATGGTAATTATTATTATTATTATTATTTGATGAATTTATATACTTATTAATTTTTAATTTATTGTGAATTTTTTATTATTATTAAGGTTTCTTTATTAATTTATTATCTATTTTAATTATTATTTATTATTTTTATTATTATTATTATTTATATGTATTATTAATTAGTACTTATTAGTTTATTAGCTATTTTATTACGTATGTATATGGAAAGTATTATTTAGTATAAATAGTAATTATTGTATTATTTCTATGATTATTATTATTATTTTATATTTTATATTTATATTAATATATTAATATTAATATTAATATTAATTGTTATTTATTATATATTATTTAATTATTTTACTTTTTATTTATTATTATTATTAATATTTTGTATGTTTAATCAGATAGATATTATACTTATTTATTACTTTATTAAGTTTAGTATTTATTTAATTAAAAGATCATTTAAGTCATATTATCTTACAATTTTGTTGTTTATTATTTTTATTGAATGTTAAACTATTTTTTCAAATTTTATCACAGATACAATATTCTATTAATTAGTGCCTTAGGCACGACATTTTTGCCTAAAAATAGACAGGCTGTGCCTCCAATTGAATAAATACAATGCAAATATTAATATTACATAATTTGAATTAACGCCAACCTTTATTGGCACTATTTAAAGATGCCAGAAAACATACTTCAAATATTCTATATACTATTATACTATATGTAATATATGTCATGAAAATCTATGCTTAGTAATGAAAATTTGATTATTATTATATATTCTATATATTTTATATCTAAGTATAACTAATATTAACTTAATAACTATAATACATTATGTTAGGTTAATCTACTAGATATTACAACTATTGAAGCTAATCTATAGTATAGACCATATATCTAGTTATCATCCATTGTGAAATAGTTAGCTTCCCCTTAGAGGTTTTAATCCGAGTTGAAAATTTTGTAAGTATAAAGGCTGGTGAAGTGAAATTTGACCACTTAAATTACAACAAAGGCGTGGACTGTGTGTAAAAGGGTACTAGACATTGATTATATAAATACTCAACGCCAAACTTTCCGTGGGACGTTGCGTCTCACTTCGATCAGATGATGGAGGCACGCTGAAAACGTTCCGAAGTAAGTTCTCTGGTCTAGCCTCGTCGATTATTTTATAATCTAATCCATCTATATTATTTTACTAATTGTGAGATTTTTATTGGTAATTTTCAAGTGTGTTCAATATTCATTAAATGTTATAACAATTTATCATCCGTTAAACCTCCAGGGGAGAATTATTCCTGTAAATATTAAGCTACGCGGTAGATTGTAGTCCATTATACTAATATATCTATTTGTCATTTACTTTTTTCTATGCATATTATAAAATAATATTAAAAAAATGGTTTTTTATTCCGGCATTATATCACCTATATATATATTAAGATTAAGTCGAGCTAGTAACTTTTATATATACTCCTCCCATCATTTTATATCACGTTTCTATCTCAATCATACAACTCACGTACGAAAGCTCTGATAAACTTAAGTCAACATAGCATGTTGGAAATTATATATATATAATTATTATGTATTAGCTATATGCTTTCATTTAGAGTTATATTTATAATATATACCTCTCCTACTCTCTCTTTATATATATATATATTAGTTATACTTATATAATATATATATATGCATTTAGTGTTTTTTCTCTCTCACCTCTTACCTACTACTCACTTCTCTCTCCGAGGTGTAGCGGTGGATTTAGACTGATCCGATCGTGGCTTATAACATGCGGGATATTCGCTAGCAGATTTTATCGGACGCTATCCGGCAGAACGTAAGACGCTAACACTCTTCGCTATTAATTTATTTTGCGTGAGATAGCTTGGATAGTCTTTTCGATAGCATCTAAAATACTTGTCGAACACATTGATGTCTGCACTAACCTATACCTGTAGATATTTTTAATCTATATATAATATATAAATAAATATATATTATTCTTGGATGAAAGATAATAATAACTGTATCATAAAATTTTTACATATGACGATATTATTATCACTCTATACATAATTTATCCACCATACTCAACATATAAATTCCTTGTCATCTAGTCATAAGATCGTCATTCAACTCATAACCTAGATTAGCATAGATTTATAATTATGTATATATAAATATAATAGTATTTCTGTTAGTATTACAAATATATTATTTATTCATAATAATATTTTGCGTTTCGGTCTTTTCTATTTTATTTATAATATATATATTAATTATATTATACTATTAAATAAAAATTAATTTTAATCTGTCTTCCTCCTCTTTTACTTCTATATATTTTATATAAATAACACTACATATATATATATATTAACTTTATTTTAATAAAAAAATTTTACTTATAATTATTTAATATTTATATATATATATTATTATATTATTATTAATTATATTATAATTTATTATATTAATATATATCATTATTTTATATATATATATATATATATATTATATATATATATATATATTTCTAATTCTATATCAAATATTATAGTTAAGTGGTGACTTCTAAAAAGAGTATAGCATTGGATCATTTCACGTGTTTACTATTATTTCGAATTAATATTATTTTTTCAACTCCTGACAAATATATAATTAAACTCGTATGTAACGTATATTAATCAACTTATACCCGCTCTATCTCTCTAAATTCTAAGAGTTTATAATTATAAACTATTTAAAATTTTCCTTTGATATCACATCGTTATTTTACAGTAAGTGTTTAAATTTATTCTAGAATGACTATGTGATGACCATGCTGCTAAGGCAGAATATATCACACTAGTCCATTAAAAAAGCAAATAGTGATCACACAAACAGGCACAATTACATCTGTTAAGCGAGATCCTCTTGCTGAAATTCATATGAACTTCGTTTATTTTATTGGCTTTCATAGCAGCGATGAAAGAGATTTTGTTACAGAGGTGTCAAAGCTTGATCAAATATTAAGATCCTCATACTGGTCTTGTGAGAATGTGATATTTGTAAAGTTATTCCACATACTTTTGCAAGAGCTCGTTCAGGTATTTCTTTAAGCATGTCTCACTCCTTTTAACAGTGTAGCTAGTGGCGTTCTCTTTCAGTGTGCAATCTGATTTCAACGATAAATGAAAAGACAATATCTCTCTCCTGGAAATGGGGTCTTCAGAAGATATTTGCTTTGTGAAACCATAATTTTTGAGAGAATTATTTAATATTAAGCATTATATATAGAACCATTAATTTCAAAATTGGTGCAGGCTTGGAAAGAGGTTTGTGAGGGTACAAAGAATTTGGGTAAGCAAGCGTCCTGCACTCTCGTAACAAGGATATAATATTATTATATATATATATATATATTATTAATATATTATAATATATATTAATTATATATATATTATATATATATAATATAAATGATATATATATATATATTAATAAGTAATATCATATATATAATAATTAATTAATATATATATTTATATATATCATATTACACTATCCTCTCCCTAGTAGGAGCTATGAGTACCTTTTCAGTGGGAACCTTCCGCTTTCAAATCCTTTCAATCATAAGTACATCCGTCTTAATGTTTCATTACCTTGCCAGGGCTCGGTGCTCCTCAACTGTGTCTCTATATCCCATCTTTCCGTGCAGTCTTACTCTCGCCTCTTATCTCACCTCCGGTCTCTCACCATCCAACCTCTTCACTAGGCACTTACCTCTCTCCTCCTGCATCCTATCCAGGTGTCCCTACCATCTTAGTCTGGCTGCGTACACTTTATATTCATTATAGGTTTCTCAACCCACGGCTCTACTCACTGTTCGTTTCTCATACTCTCATCTGTCCTCCCGTCTTTACCCTCAATCATACATTCCTACAAATACATACATTATTCATTAACTCCGCGTCTGAATTCTCTTCATCCTCTATCTCATCTCTTACTGATTCTTCTTTTTTAACATCAAAGTATTGTAGTGTCAATCCAACTTATATATATAGTATAATTATACCCTATATATATTCACGTTATATATATTTTTTGATCTCTCATTTAAACTCTATTTGTTCATTAAAACAACTTATATTATTATTTACACAGTTAGTAGGTAAATTACTAATAGTCTACTTATCGTTTAAACACCTCAGTCTGACCCTCTGCTCCTCCTCCTCGTCTATTCCACTTCCCACCCCTTTCTATTCACCTGTGCTTCTCAAGGTTAATTATTCTGTCACAATTTTTACTCTCTCTCACTCGTCTTAACCCTCCACTCTACTCCTCCTCCTTATCTCCTCCTCTCAACTTAACTCTCTACTTTCTGTTTCTCCATTCCATCTTTCATCAGTTCTCTCCATTTTTTTTCATGCGCCAACCTCAAAGCACATTTGCTCACTCACTCTCACCTTCCACTTCAACACGCCACAATCTCTGCTGAGTATCCCATTGATGTCTCCGTAATCTTCCTCTACTCCTCTCCTTTTCCACTCTTAATGCCTGTGTCCATAACGCTTCTAACAGATAAATCGCGACCCTACCCTGCTTACTCCCTTTTTTATCTCAATCACAAATCTCGTTTTTATATCCTGTTTCTTATACCTTCCTTTAGCTAATATATTCAACGTCATGTAACTTCTTAACTGGCCTTTATCAAGTCTGTCTCAACTTCAATTCCCTCTCCCAGACTTCTTCACTACGCTTCTCCCTGGTACGAAATCCAACATGCTTTCTTCAAGTCTATGAAGTTGATATATGCTTCTTATTTTTGTAATTTCAATGTCTTTATTCCTGTATCCATTCTACTGAGCGACATTATCTGAGTGATTCTGCAACTATTTCTCCATAATCCCATACTGACAAGCTACACGGCCCGTCTCGCTCTTAAAATCATCTTACCCATTCTAGGTATATGTTACTCTTATTTAGCCGATCTAAATTTTTTTCTAATTTTTACCTTTCTCATTCATATTCTCGTATATACTTCGTGAGCCTAGTGATCCTTCGTGAGATTTCCGCTCAAATTATATTCACTATATATATAATAAGGAGATTCAATAACTAATAAAATATATATAATATATATTTATTATATATATATTATATTATATATATATAAATATATAATATATATATATTTAATATATTATATATTAAATTAATATATATATATATTTATGAAGTTTTTTTTAACTAAAAATCTAAAAAATTTATTAAGACTATTTCCGCATCCGCAATCCGTGGATAGTGATTTTAACTATCCACGATCCGCATCCGCATCCACGGATAGTGAAATCATCACTATAATCGTAAACCTTAAGTATATTAATCTATATAATATAAATTAATGTTATCATATATAATTTAATATTAATTATTATATATATTATTATTATATATATATATATATATTAATATATATACATTTATAGATATTATATTATATTATATTTAATATCTATTCTATATATATATATTATATTTATTATTATCATATATTATATATATATTATATATTTATTATATATTTTATATAATATTATATATTATAATTATTATATATATATATATATTTATTATATATAATATTATATCTATATATAAATATATATTATGATAATTATATATATATATTAAATATTATTATATATATATCTATATATAAATAAATTATTATTTATATATTATATATATATATATATTATATATTAATCTATATTATATATATAAATTATATACTAGTATATATTATATATTAATATTAAAATATATATATATATATATATATATATTTATATTAATTATAATATTATATATCTTATATTAATAAATTATTATAATTATATAATTAATATATATATATATATATATATATATATATATATATATATATATATATATTATATATTAATATTATATTTTATATATATATATATATAATCTATATT
The DNA here is from genome assembly GCA_015478945.1 of Trachelipus rathkii. Classification (NCBI taxonomy): domain Eukaryota; kingdom Metazoa; phylum Arthropoda; class Malacostraca; order Isopoda; family Trachelipodidae; genus Trachelipus; species Trachelipus rathkii. Next base: position 13,169 of record JABUQX010036114.1, on the reverse strand, counting down.
AAATATAATTAATATAATTCATTAATTTAATATATATATATAATATATATATATATTATTATATTCTCTATATTATTATTATATATATTATATTCTATATATAAATATTAAATATATGTGTGTGTGTGAGTGTGTTGTAGTGTGGTGTGTGGTGGTGTGTGTGGTGGTGGTGTAGTGTGTGTGTGATGTGCTAATGTATTACTGATTTATGCTATAGGAATGAGCTACATCGATTGATTCTGTTATTAGGGTGTCAGATGAAACCGGGAACGAAAAGTATAGATTCTCAGGGGAAGACATGTCGTCATTTCTCTCAAAAATTTGGAGGTATACATATGATCTCAGATAATTAGCTGATATTTTCTAGAATATTTAAGAAATGAAGTAGAGGTGTCTTAAATAGGTTTGCTGCATATAAGAGATTCAAAAGAGATAGTAATAGAATAAGATAAAGTTGGTAACAAAAACCTGCCAAGATTATTCACTTACATGAAAAGTTAAAAGTAAATGTATAGCCCAGTCAAGATATTTATGCTTATAGACAAGGGAACGACTTCTCTCATACAATAGAGCGAACTGAGGTTGATGAAGAGTTCTGCTGACGTGAAATATTTATAAAATTATATAAGACTGTCCATCGTTCAATTATTTATAAAACAACATTATATC
>JABUQX010036114.1:0-2500 GCA_015478945.1 Trachelipus rathkii | reverse complement strand
GAGCATGTACTACAAAATAACTCGTACTTTGCTCATCCTGATAAACATATTACTTGCATTGTTAGCGGACACAAGAAAAGAGATAAGAGATTAAGGTGTTCAACGAATTATTCAAGAAAGAGGGATACCACGGCAAGAGTTTTTTAACTGCCAAAAAACACTAAACTTTAATGCGCAGATCGATTTCAGACATGACTATATTTGGAAACCACGAAACAGTTACCGACCACCCTGTTGTAAAGAACTACAAATGGTGATTTTTCGAAAATATAGTCAATTGAAAGCCACTTAAGACCTATCTATGGTTTTCTATGCCACAGCCAAAGAGTAGACATGCAGTACATCTGTAACACAAGCTTCAGCAGTAAGAATTGGATATGAAAGCAGACAGCAGCATATTTTGAATGTAATACAGTCCCCAAAAGAAACGAACTTTCTCCAGAATCCATCTTATAAGGAACAGGACCTAATTCTAATTACAAAATATAATAGTAATTATACATATATATATATAGTATATATATATAATATAGTATATCTTATATATACTATATATATATAGTATATATATTATTATATATATATATATCTATATATATAATATATATATATATATATTATTACTATGCGTCAAATATAACGCACCACTAGGGTAAAGTCACTCGCAGGACGGCGTAAGGCCCCTACCCGCATGAAACCCCCACCCACACAGCGACAGATCAGCTGTATCTATGTAACCACTCCGCGCAATTTCGCTGCAGTATTAGGGCACGTCACCGGCTGAATAAATTTTAGGAAAACATAAACCACCGTAACTAGACCGGGAGAGGTGGGGGTGGTATGTCGGGGGTACTAATCGAGCGCAGGATCATTCAAGTACGAAGCGACTCCATAAACGTGGAGAGGGTAGTGCGTCCAACCTGTCAGGATCAGGTGCGTGCAGATAACAAACACTCACGCCGCAAGGACACGGCGTACCGGGCACTTGGTCGACCGTTCGGTGTAGCGCGCCACACAGCACATTGCATAGGTCGTCCAACGGTACCATGAAACCCTGCACCGTGATCGCCGCGAGAACAGGTAGGCCCAGGCATACGACCCCATGGAAGACCGATTTATACGTCTGCGTACATTACGAGAGCGCGCCACACAACGGCACGATATCTGCAGACACAGCTGGCGGAGGTACAAGGCACCAGGGTGAGTGACAAATCACAGTGCGTCGATGCCTTGCGGAAGCATAATTATCGGCCCCGGAGACCTGCTCATAGGTCCACCGCACACCACTGCACATCGAAGGGCGCGACTGGCAATTTGCCACTAGAGCACCATCTATTGGACGGTCGACGATTTTGCAAAGCTGCTCTTTACGGACGAGTCGGAGAGTGTCTCTGTTACGCCTCGGACGGCGTGCTTAGACGTATACCGACGATCCGACGGGGGGTTAGCGGCAATGCAAATCGTGCTGCAGGTGCCTGCGTTTGGAGGTGGGTCGCGTTATGGTCTGGGGAGCGCATCTCTTTAATCGGCGGTCTCGGATTCCACCATCTTCGATGGAGCGCACTCTTCAGCCTAAACGTATATTCACAAGACATCCTCGAACCATATGTCCCGTTACCAATATGCCCCCTACATCGTGATGAACTCTTTCAGCCTAATACTGACAATGCAAGACCAACACAAGCCCCAATGTGTTCGAATGACTAGCTTTTTCTTGATAGCAGCCGTTCCTAGCTGCGTTGGTGAGCCTTTCTTTTAATCGGGGCTACGGGAAGTTCCTTTCCGATGGAAGGCCCACTCTTACAGGCCGTAAACGTAAATATATCAATGCACATTCCTCCGAACCATATTGCTCGTACAATATGCCCCCTTACATCGGTGACTCTTTCATGCTAATGCATAACAATGCAAGACCACACAAGGCCCAATGTGTGAAAAACTATACCTTAGGCGGTTCAAATTACGGCGTTGGATTGGCCAGCATATAGTCCGGATACCTCACTCAATCGAGCAAATTGTGGATATCCTGAAACGTCGGATCGGACAGCTGCAATCCCCTCCCACAGGACCCATCCGGCATCTGCGACAGGCACTGCAACGCGTATGGATCAAATCACTGTCCAGGAGATTCGTCTCCCACTCATCGAGAGCATGCAGGACGGTGTCAGGCAGTCATCCGTACCAGAGGGGGATCACACACGGTATTGAGACAGACCTCAAACACAGCCCCACCCGCCGTCGCGTCGTACAAATATTTGTGTGTTTGCTGACGCCCCGAAACCTCCAAACCCACTGCGAGACGCTTTGACTGCACCTTGGTCTCCACACTCTATCAACCTACAGGTCTTGGGGAGGAACTATACCAATGTTTATTGTCATTGTCCCATAACAGTGTCTTCGCGTTCTTCACCTTTTCTACCGCTTTCCTTCGCCACGAACCCTTGTGGTGCGTTAATTTTGACGAGTAATACTATTATATATATATATAATCATATATATA
>JABUQX010036113.1:25000-65411 GCA_015478945.1 Trachelipus rathkii | reverse complement strand
CTACCCCAACTTGTGATAAGACAGCTTGAGGAAAAGGAAAAATTCATCTTTGTTAGCAAGGCCCCACTAGTACAGCCCTCTCATGGCTAGAAAGTAGGTTTTGCCACCTCTTCAAGAATAGATCTTCTATGCACTGCCCCTTTCACCCCTCTCCACCCTTAAAGCCCTAGAAAAGCATGCACCTGACTATGTGAGAGATCGGACAGGATTACCGGAAGATAAGGGGACTCATCAAAACCCACTGAGAAACAGCAGCAGCGTCTTGGCCAGCCAACAGAAAAAGAACCCCACAATTCAGACCCTCCTATTCAGTAAATTGTTTTCTAGAGTATTGGTACGCAGAGCAAGCCAGCAAACAGGATTGGAAACGTCATAACGAAAGTCATATGAGATGGGGCCCTCTCAAAAGATCCAGCTGTTCCGTTTCCCAACCAGCATAGGAGATATGAAGATCTATTATAAAAATATACTACCCCATTCTAGTCAGCAGTTGTGGAAGTGCTTTCAGCTGTGGAACATCTCAGGCAAGAGACTCCATGAAGTCGAGGAAAGGTGAGAACCTTCTTATTCCTCAAAGGAAAATAACCTCCTGCAGAAGTGATTAGCCAGGGAGACATGGAGGGGAAAGAGGAATCCTTATAGCTATGAAAAGATTTAACTATTATGTATGTAACATATATAAAAAAATTAATATAAACATTTTATATAATCTCTATAAAATGTTTAAAATGTAAAGGCATCTGTTTCGTTATCGCTCAAAAAGTTACTGTATTTAACGTTAATCGCCTAGGATAGGCCGAATAGCCGCATATTAATGCCCACGAGGTTTTCAAAAATCAGTCGATAGCCGACGACGCACTAGTTATTGCAAAAGCCGAATACGATGACGGACCTCGAAAAATTATAGCCTCGCCCAGCTCTGGATATATATATATATAATTTATATATATATAATATATAATATATATATATATACTATTATATATATAATATATATATATAATATATTTATATATATATAGTTATATTATATATATATATACATACATTAGAGAGATAAGAGAGAGAGAGAAGAGAGAGAGGAGAGAGAAGAGAAGAGAGAGAGAGAAGAGAGATAGAGAAAGAAGAGAGAAAGAAGAAGAAGAAGAAGAGAGAGAGAAAAGGAGAAGAGAAAAAGAGAAAGAGAGAAGAGAGAGAAAGATAGAAGAGAAAGAGAAGCAGGAAGAGAAAAAGAAGAGAAGACCGAGAGAGTGAGGATCCTGGTACATTATTGCCATGGAGGTATTCAAATTATCATTTTAAAATATTCTATGGAACTAAATTTAAAAACAATTTTAAGTATTGTTCAAAAAAAAATTTATCCTGCAAATTGAACTCTAAAAAGATGGCACCAACTACAGATTTTGTACTAAATTATATATATATATATAATATTATATAATAATATATATATATATAATATATATATTAATATAATATATAAATATATATATATATAATATATATAATATAATAAATATTATATATATATTATATATAAATATATATATAAATAATATAGTAATACATATATATTATATATATATATATATAATATATATAATATATATATATATATATATATATTATATATATATAATATATACATATATATAATAGTATATATATATATAAAATATAATTATATATATAATATACTATATATATATAATATAATATATATAATATATATAATATATATATATATATATATATATATATAATATTATATATTAAAATCTATTCTCTTATTCACGAGAAACACACTTTGCATAAAAAAATACAAGGAAGATGTAGAAAGGATCACCAAACACTTTCATGTAATTTTCCACACAATTATTAAGGTGTAAAAAAAATTACAAAAAAGAAAAAAAAACTAATGTAAAAATGATTAAAAATATATGTGAGATTCAGAAAAGTCACAATTAATATTCCATTAAATGTGCAAATTTATATCAAAGTAAAATCAGAATCAAAGTAAATAAACTGGCAAACAACTACAATACAAAAAACATTAATAAAAACAATAATAATAAAATTATTAAAAAGAGAATAAAAATTAAAATACAGAAGAACAAAAATTTAACAAATTCAATAGCAACAGAAAGAAAAGTCAAAAAACTTGACTATTAAAAAAAATAGTGATAGTTTATTGCTTTTTCTTATGTTGCTATTGATTTTTTAATTTTCCGTTTTTTGTTGTACATCACATATATATAATATATATACTAATATAATATAATAATATATATATAACTATAATATATATAATAAATATATTATAATATAAATATAATTATACTATAATTTAATTAATATAATATATATATAATATATAATATATATATTATATATACTTAATATATATATCTTTATATTTAAGCGTTGCTACTGGTTTCTGAAAATCCCTATTCATATAAAGCTAATATATAACAACCGAAAAATCCCTATTCAAACTCAAAACTAACTCCCATAGAGTTCTCTGAATTGAATGTCAACCTTAAAAAGTAAAAGGTCACTTGAACAGAGAGAGTGGAGTAGGTGTAGGGAAGGGTGGAAGTAGGTGTAGGGAAAGGTGGAAGCACAACAAAAAAAAAACCAACGTTCCCAAGCTGCGTTCAAAACGTTTATGAGAACATAGCACACTTCATGCTTTAAAAGCGTTTCAAAAGAGTTGCTAGAGGAAAGTTCCCTCTAGCACACGCTGTTATATTTATTACTTATAAATAAGACGTAGAGCGTCAAGAGTCAAGGCATAGTAAGTAATTAACAGTTTATAAGTATATTAGACTTTGGTTAGACACAATCCAAATGATTGGTGGAAACCGAACGCCACCACACAAATTAAAAGAATAGTACTTCAAGTAAATGCGGAAAAAATCGCTCGTATAGTTGGGGCCACCGTGAAGAGAAAAAATTTTCTCATTGCATATAAAATTCTCAGTTTTCATGAAACAGCCCTACCAACTATCAAGGCATGAGGTTTTTAAGCTAATTTTCGGCCGATTTTGAGGCCAGGCCAAGATTTATAATAATGTCGATATATTGAAATGAGAAAACATCCGAAAGGTAAAAGAGATGGGAAAGTTACTTGATATTTTTGAGAGGTAGATTTGAAAAAGTTGAGTTTAATAAAGTAAAAAATTACAAGTAAGCAAAAACAGAATCGATAAACTATGGTTGGGTAGCAACACTAATTAGGAAAAAGGGAGTAGATGAAACGAGCAAAATAATAGAGTGTCGAGTTCTCGGCATGGGAATCAGTAGGCTTAGAAGAGTAGCTGAAATTTATGAAAGAAAGAAAACAGTAGGAAATAAGACAGAACTCTAAGGAACACCATTATTGACAGGGAATGAAAAATAATTTTCCAAATCAACAACAATTTGAAAAAACTTTAGATTTAAGCCAGCAAAGTGTTACAGGAAACTTGAAGAAAGGGAGCTTAGATACCATAGATATCACACAATGTCAAAAGCTTTGGAATTGTTAAGCGCCACCATGAAGGACTTCTCAGTCCCATATGAAGAAGATTTTAAATTGATAGAATGAAAAGAATACCATTTAAAGACTTCGAGATTCAAGAAATATTGATGATCGGAAAGAAGAGAATTGAATTTCAGATTATTCACGGAATGAGAATTGAGAATGATTTCAAAGAAACATTACGCAGAATACAGGTGAGAGATATAGAGAGACTACTTGAGGGATCACAACAGCTACCTTATTCGTGACTGACTGAATAGAAGTATTAATATTAAAAAACAGAGTAGAGTAGACAAAGATCATTGTCAACAAATAAACGCAATTACTCAAAACAATGACAGGAATACCATCCAGCCCCCGCTTGTCATCTTAATGTTTAGAATTGTCAGAATTTCCTACGATATATAATCTCAGGTATGGACATGGTACTTGATAGAGGAGAAAGAGGAATCATCAACCGTTGAATTAGATGAAAAGAGGAGGACGATGGGAATATTTTTTTCAGCACGATTATTAGCAACCTATAGATCAGAACGTATTGGAAGAGAAGTTGAGCTACAGGGTTTATTAGAGATGCTTTAGAGAAGAAGCCAGAAATTTTTGTTAGTAGGGGACCAAAGAGATTAGAAAAATTTAGCTTATTATCCCGACGAACAATATCCCTGCAATTATTCCTTGCTAAATGAAAAAAATAGGAGAATGAGACTTTTCTATTCCCGATTTCCAATATTTCTAGCCTGAATGACACGAGAAAAAGCATTATTAAAATATGGATATAGAGGCCAAAAAAATTTTAGTCGAAGGAATTAAGGCCATCACATCACATTAGATCTAAAAACCCTCACCTTTCCGTAAATCATCATGTCATCTTCAGAGGCAAAGCCAATATATTAAGGATAGAAAATAAGGTAAATTAATTGAAATTAAGATCAGAATAGGGCATGGAGGGGATGATACAGATAAAGCATTAAAATAAAAAGCTCAAAGATTGTTGTCTAAATTACCAACAGGATGCGAGATGGAATTTTTAAAGAGAGAGAGATGGAGTATGGGTGAAGTTGCCAAGAATGTTCTAGAAATTGTTGGGGCATTTTGGGTTTTCAACAATGAAGAATTTAATGCATGATATAAAAACTTTTTTTCTTTGTAGGCTCACTCAGCCCCTAAAATTTAAATCTTTTATTTACATTTACCATTACGCACTAACAACCAAATAAATTGACGGTAAATAAAAAAAAATTGTTTAATTTAAATAGATTTACTATAATTACTATATTTCCGTAGTACTAAATAATTATCGGCTTTTATGAATAATCCCGATTTTTTAACTTTTCCGTAGTACTATGGTTCCAGCTTCCCCATTTTCCTCACACCGCACCAGTGCAGAGCTTCAGTCAACCTTATTTATATATATCCCCACCACATATATATTCTCTATATATTAATAATATATATATATATATATATATATATATATATATAATATAGTATATATAATATATATATATATAATATATAATATATATATATAATACTTATATATAAATAATATTAAATAATTAAATATTATATATATATAATATATAATATTATATATATATATATATATATATAATATATATATATATATATATATATATCATATATATATTAATTAATAATATATATAAATATATTATATTAATATATATATATATTATATATATTATAATATATAATATAAATAATATAATATATATATATATATTGCTTCTCTACGTTTCCAAACAAACAGATTTTCACGCCTTTTATGAATATCTTACTACTCTCACGGAGACTGTTAATATCTTCTCATCCAAAACTGAGGTCCTCTATTTAGGGGATTTCAATGACACAACACTGAAGTTGGGGTCCTCTCATACTATTTAGGGAAGCCGAACCATTTGGCATTCTCAACGATCGGGAGAACTAATTAAGAACCACACACATTCGATTGTCCAACCAATATCTGGACACAACAAGACCTAGAGTTCACCACGTCATCCTACTCTAAGGACTTGACCAGCAGCCACGATTCGCTATCTATAGTGGAAGTAAATCTGATGCCAGTCAAGATCCTTAAGTATCCTTCTGTAATTAATACTTCTCAATCTAGAAGCCCATTCCTGCCCTACGAGCCTTTATCTGTGCACTTTATACTAGCATCTAGTGGGCGCCTACATGCGTTTCTACTTCTACTATCTAATACAAAATACCGCTCTATTTTCGTCTATTGACGCAATGCGACCACTCTGCAGATAGATCAAGGAGACTCGGTATCGTAATGTATGGTTATGAGCAGGTTCTATTCCTTCTTCGAATAAAACTCTTTCTGCTTCATAAATCTCCTGGGATCTGGTTAATTCTACGAACCAGCAATATTCTCTGGTCATTCTATGCTTTCAGATACACGCATAATCAAGAGTAGGAGAGAAATTCTCGTTTCGCTCTCTAATGCAGTCTTGTATCTATTCTAATCTGCGTATGGAAGAATTTATCGATTGCTATGAGGTAATTCTCATTCTACGAGCAAAGCGGGCTCATCAAACGAAATGCATCTAAGCCTCTTTGCGTCTTACACATACTATACAAACCTTATCTGCCAATCATAATCCAAAAAAGCAGTCAATCCCACACAACCCATCTCTGATAAAATCCGTCCTATCCCTCCTCATAAGTAAAGCGAGTTATATCCAAGATTTCTCTTCAATTCTTCAAATGATAAAGCAAAATCATCTCGGCCTCCTCTCTATTATGTTCTGCCTTCAAATCTATGCGTCTCGAAATCTCGAATATCTGGCCCACCATCCAATGCTCGCTCTCTCAACATTCTTAATGCTACCCGGATAGTTAAAAGCGTATGTAATGGCTCAAACGTACGATCCAAATATTGTTCTTTAAAATACATAGCCTCTATATCCTATCGGCGCTTGATTACCATTGATTACAAACGTGCATGGGGCTCCTAAAAGCTACGGACACTTAAGCAGGATGCGTGTGCTGGCCAACTGAGATTAGCGAATCTAACACACCGGCGTTTGACTACGGTAGTTCTCTCCTGCTATCCCGCCCTCGCACAACTATTATCTACTATTACCTCGACACAAAAAGACGTCAGTGCATATCTTCTGACTATTACCCCTGGTCCCAAGTTTATCTATACGTAAAATGGCTGTAATATATGAATCCTAAAACTTAAAAATAACTTTCATAGATTTTAATTAAAACTATCAATTTAATAGTCACACTTGAAATAGAAGAGAACTTAGAAAAGACACGCTATCCTATCTCAACTATATCCCCTTAAAAACATTATATTATATCTATGTTAATATACTATCTATAAACTATGAAACTCTCAATAATCAACTTCTCAATTACTATTAATCATCTGGAATATATCTAATACTCTTTCTACTACATACGCTTTCAGGCTACTCGAGAAGTTACATGTACGATATACTTCCATCTACTGATAGTTATCCTTACTTAGGATACTACGAGACTTAACGTGGACGCTTATCAATCCAAAGCTTTTACATAAGTAATTATGATACCTCCACTGACTTCCCAGACTCCCACTCCTTTGGAGTGCACTCTCACTTTCTTTGCACTTATTGCTCAGTATTAGTTCAAACGGCCAATATCTGCTGTTTTAATGAGAGCGACTCTCTTCCTTTCTAACAGTAGTTGAGTGATTCCTCAGGTCTAAAGCATATGCCAGAATGGGATTAATATAAATGAACCGAAATCTATTATTGTGATTTGTTCTAAGACTAATTGCAAACTCTATCACACCATCGCAAAAGGACATACAAAACTCTAATCTCTACTATATTGCCGATGGAACCTTGCGACCCTTCATCTCAAAGACTATTTCAATTCTAGCTCCCTTTTGTACATTCTAGAATTGCTTCGGTCTTAATTTCTCCGAGATCTATCCCTGATCATGGATATTATGGAGATTGTTGTTCTCTGTGGATCTCTATAAAACACTAACTTATGCTTTCAGAATCATTTCTGTTTAACATTGTTCCCAAAGGATATGTTCTTAATGGTTGCAATGATTACCCATTATAGTTCCTAAACTTAAATTACTTTTCGGCCCTCACTCTCTTTATATATAGATAATAATATATATAATATAATATAAATAATATATATTAATATATATAATAATATATATATATATAATATATAATATATATATAATATTTTATAAATATATATATATATATATATATATATATATATAATATATATAAATACATATATTATATTATATAATATATATGATATAATATATATTATAAACGGTAATGAAATAAGAAATGGATGAAATCGCCAGGGGAAGAAAATTTGAAAACAGTTTAAACCTCTCCCCCCCCCTCATTCTTTAACATAATGTACCACCTAAATGGAAAGAGAGGAATATCCCTTATTAAAATTGTTTTATAATCTTTAATTTGTTTCTAATATACACCTTGATATTCTATAAATACTCTCATCACCTTGTCTACCAAATCTCACCTCTCTGAAGATCACTTACTATACTTATCCATAATCTACTCTATCACGGTTCTCTTGTATACTCCTATATATTATGATCAAATAATAATCTCATATGGCCTTATACTATAATACACTAAAAGATGTACTTAGTTAAAACCTCAATATCATCACATACAATACGGATCATATAGGCCTAAGCTACATAAGAAAACTGCGTAGATCTTTATTCCTCTCTCCAGTTACTCTCAGCTATACAAGCCTCATCCCCTCTAGATATGGTAGTATAGCTTACTACATAAGCTGGGGTGACTCTGGTTTCACCCGTTCATATATGGATAGTATTGAGTCAAGATGTACTCAATAAAGGCTTATAACAGTTCATGACTATTATCTCCTAGTTCTACATTGTACCCTAACATCACTAGACTCAAAGTCTGCGACTGCACCTTATTAGTCTTATCTCAATATATACTTATAATGCTGAGTCAGACAGCGCAATATCAAATAGTCTTCACGACAGGGATATTTTAGTCAGTGTACGATAGTGATTTTCTTTTCACTATCTCACCTAATATCTAATCTGCTACACTCGAACTTATATCAATTAAGGGCAAATTGTCTGATGTGCGTCATCTAATGTTTATATATTGTGAAATTGAAGATAATAATAAACTCACAAAATAGGTATTCTGAACATCCTTCTATCATGGCTGAAAGTGAGACTCCTTAAACAGTAATCTCTTGCTATAGGACCTACAGTCTATATCGATTCATACCTAAATCTAACATTCCATATTATTCCAAGTCCTATTGGCTCTGAATAACATTCCCCACTTATCAATACTGTGCTCAATTCCTAAAATGCTTATAGATTGATTTTATTACGGTGACAACTAGCCCGCGATCTGAAATACCTTGGCATCGTCGGACGAAGATGAGATCAACTGTATAAAAATAATATACAAAAATAAAAAAAAAAAAAAAAAATAATACTATTAAATATATACTAGTATACTTCTATCCAAATATACTATATATATGACCAGTAACGCAGATGTGCTTGTTCTTATCTCAAGAACTCGGTGAAGAGAGGTTGGTACTACAGAGTGCCAGTTATTTTAAATCAATGGATAGGAGTAGAGCGGAGCTCAAACATATTTAAAGGATACTAAATTCCAAATAATGAAATTTTATAATATTTTATATAAAGTATCATTAAAAATATTTATATATATTGATATAAATAGTATATATATATAATTGCACAAAAACTGGTGTAATTTCTGAATATTTGCAAAATGATCCATCACATCACTTAAATTTACTGATTTAAGATTCCATATATTGTTTGCTTTCCTTAACATAAATCAGTAATTAAACATTGAAATAAATAATACAAAGAGAGGATAGAACAAGAGAACTATATACTAAGCGTTTAGATGTTGAGGTGTTTCTATTGAAAAAATCATTTTTTAAACAAATTTTAGCTGCAAATATTAATAAATATTATATTATATTATAATAGTAAAACAACTACATATAACTTATATATAAATATAATTATTACTTTAGTAATATTTTAAAAATAATATCAGGAAAATAATAGAATTAATTATCATAGATAATATCATAATCAAGGCTATTAGTTGAATTGATAACGAAGCATGAATTCAATTTTACATAACTTAATAAATATAAATAAAGATATATTATAGATATAATACTAACAAGTGGCATAGGCTGTCAATGAGGCAGCTTCTTTGAGTCAGACGAAACGTCTGTAAGGCCAACATCATGGAAATGTTCTTATCGCATATTATATATGGTAATATTTATCAAGAGCAAGTTAATAATATAATTAGTTTCTAATATATATTTTGGGGACTTTTTACATTTGTTCACTATAATTCCAATCCATCTTATCTAAAACAAGTAACTAGATCGCCAAATATAGATGAATGTTGCTTCAAGAGGTTAGCAATTAAAAGTGAAACGTCAAAGGAATGATAGAGTAGACATTATATTGCATCGACTGGAATTTGATAACCATACTCGTTGTTGATATAATAGATTTACGATTCGACAAAAGTCGTTGCCATATAGGCATGGGCTATGATATACTCATTTATTCATGCTAACTTATCACTTAAATCAATTGTTAATCCCTCAATGAGAACATAAAAGATAATTAAATTCCTTCAATGTTCTAAGCTTCATTTATCGATTGATTTACGTGACCAGATGGTATAATCGTATTCTGATCTTGTCAAAAAGTGATAGATTTGTTGGTTATGTTCAGATCAAGAATGCTTGTAATAAAGTTTAGCTAAATACTGATTTTTTTAAAACTAAAATCGAAAAGCTTTTCTGTGCTTAATTTTATCTTTTGAACTGTTGGGCTACTCAAATATTTAAAATATAGATCAACGAAATAGTATCTGTATATTATAGGATTAAATCATTAGATATAGATGTAGAATCTAGAACTGCAGAGATACAGAATAGATCACGCAGAGGAATTTAGAGATCTAGACTGTGGTTTGCCTTACATAATTAAAAAAGAAGTTACGTGGTCAAATGATCTCAGATTTCGAACGTTATTAACAGATGATGGAATATATCTACAAATACATTTTTAGTGACGTTACACAGTGGACGATACCGGCAACCCTCTTCTACTCTCTCTCCTCTCATCATCCTCCTTCACCTTACTCCAACTCATTTACTCTTCCCATCACTCGCTCTCTCTCAATCTCTCTTTCTCATCTCCTTCTTTCTCTTCTTCGTCTTTCTCTCTCTATTTTCTCTCTGTATTGCATATAACTTAAATATCAGCATTAACCTGCTCTTGGCACCGAATTTTGCGACTTTAACAACAAATCAAATTCATCATCAGAAATCAAAGTCTCCTTTTGCACACACACAAAAAAACATATTACCAATTATTTTAAACAATAAAATGAACCATGGGTTAACATCTAACAACCAATTATTAATTTGCCCAAATTACTATATACATATACTCGTAATGAAACCATTTTCAAGATTCTCAAGAACCACATCAAAAATTCAAAGTAGTGTAACTTAATTTTGTAGGACAAAAAGAATGGAAACATGTATTGAAAACAAAAGCTTTAATATGATTCTAATCTTAATGTTTAAAAAGAGAAGAAAAGTACTTAAAAATGGTTTTTGATAATGATTTGAGAAGTTCGACTGTTATACGAATTAAGATTAAAACCAGATCAAAAATACTATTAATTTTAAACTTCAAATATTATTTGAAATGATTAGTAAGTCCTACGAGCTCGTATTTCATTTCCGACTCTAGCTGCCTTACTCATGGAATTAAAATACCTCACCGACTCCATACCAACTCCCAAGTTTAAAAATTATCCCTGCCCAATCCTGCCATCTTTCAAATATGGCAGCTCCGGCTTAGAATATCATAGAAAAACTATTTGATCCGGCTCACTCGCTCCGCTCCGATTAAAATATATTTTTGGCTCCGGCTCATGGCTTGGAAGCCATTATTTTGAGACGTGCTAATCTAGTAGCAAAAATAATTTTAAGATTTTACTGAAGAAAATGTAATACTTTTATATTTTTTAAAAATTAACAATTAATTTTATATATAATTAATATAAATAATAATATAAAAAATAAATTTCAACAACGGATTGAAAATTTGCTATTGTTTTGTTTTTGATGGTGAAAAATATAGTGATAACTTGTCTATAATATATATATAATAAATATAATTTTATAATATATTATTTACAATTATATTTATAAATATAATATGAATATATAATATATATTAAAATATATAATTAATATTTAAATATATTTATATATATAAGATAATATATATAGTTAGTTATATAATTTTCTAAGAAAAATAATTTTTAGTTAATTTATTCTCCATGGTGTATATGATGAATTCAAAATTTACAAAACCTATTTTAAAATGGTAATATTCCTCTGTAGGATTTCCTATTTTTTATGGTTTGAACTGTGCATTATTGCTTTTCTAATTTGAGAGATGGTTATGTATTGTTGTTTGTATGTGTTAGGATGATGGTTTTTTAAAAGTTTTCAATCTTTCTTCCCTGATATCCTTTCTATAATTCTACAGTTATATATATATAGTTTGATTTATAATAATAATAGTTTATATTAATAATATATTATATTAATTTTTTATTTTTATAATATTTTGTTTAACTTTTTTGTTTTTTTGGATTGTTAGTTTTTGTTATTTTTTTAGTATTGTTATTTTGTTTTTTTATGTTATGATATTACTTTATTGTATTGATATATTTATAAAAATTGTATTTTATTATATATTTATAATTAGTATATTATATATGTTTTTATATATATTATGTATATCTGTTATGTATGTTATCAATCATGGTAGTTTTATGGATTATTTATTATTTGTTATAATTATTTATTTGTAATATTTTTTTTTGAGGGGTTTCATTCAATTTAATTTGATCTATTAATGTTAATTTTCTACGTTTCTCCTGAGGGATTCTCTCTGCGGAGCGCTTATGAAAGTTATTTAATTTATAAGTTATGTAATACTATAAATGATTTTTAACATTCATTGCACCAATAAAAAAACTAGTATCTGTCGATAACATCGTCTATATAATGATAATTATTTGAAAAGGCTATTAAAAGTTATTCATGTGTTTGGTTTATAACATAACACAATCAGATATTTATTAAAAACCCACCTGTTTATACATTGTGATTTATAAATGTTTCAATTTTGCTGTTTTTGTTTCATGTGGTTAATATAGACATTCTATATTTTCGGGCAGTTTTTTGATTCGCTATCTTGCTTTGCTTTGCTGATAATACTTGGGAAGTTATTTCAAAACTTGAATATCTCAAGTAAGTTGTATTTATGATAATTTACTATAGTATGGTGTATTATTATTATATTTATTTTATATTATAATATAGTTATATATTTATATTTATATTATTTTATATATATAATATTTACTATAATATATTTATATTATTAGTACTTATTATATATTATTACATATTATCCTATTATTATTCTTAAAAATATTGTTACTATCAAATAAGCTTCTAATGGAAAGCAAAAACAGTTTCAATTTTATATATCTTCTACTATAAATCTTATCATTGCTCTATTAGTTAGGTGTAAAAAATGCAACAGGACATTCATTATTACGTTCCTTTCTCAGTCATTCAATGTCTCTAATTTCTTGGTTGGTATTCAGTTAATCATTCAGCAACACGACCTCTCGAAAGTTTTTATCATCTGCACCCATTAGGTAAGCTCTTTTGTAATGATATTTCTCAGTATTTGTTTGATTTGTTTTTCTGCTTTGAGCTATACGCATACCTTTAAAAATACCTCTTATTTGATTTAATCCATAACATTAAGATCTGGTAGTGTCCATGTATGATCTAAATTTCGGCCAACTTCAGTATGAAAGAAATAATAGGTTTACCTGACGTTAAGCTTGAGTATTACTTGCTATTGTCTTCTTGTTGGTTTGTGGATAATTTATGGTTGTTTGTCTTACCTGTGGCTTTTGTGTTATGCTATGATTAATCTGGCTACTTTTAATACTTCACAACTATTATCTATCTATAAATCTACTCTCATTTAATAATCTCCAACCCTCCATAAAATCTCTTCAACATATAAAGCACACTCCGCATAGAATAGAAGCATAATTATCCTCGTAAGAATTATCCGGGAGGTTAATTCACCGCTATTTCTATGTAACTACAAACTATTACGTCGTACCCTAAAATACTTCCATCTCTCAGGACAAGCCAATAGTATGCCTTGTTAGTAAACTAAACTTGGGAACTTCACTTTATAAGAGATGCCTTTTATCACTAACCATATCAGAACACACTCTCAAATACTTGTTTCCGTATGATGGTTAACCTTTCTCGCCCGTACGTTCTTGTGTTTTTCTTGTAAATTCGATAGCCTCTAATATAAAGGAGCTCAGGTGCATTTAATTAATAATAGTTAATATATTTATTATTATAATATTTTTTAGTGTTTTTTTATATATTATATTATTATAATATATAATATATATATATATATATATTATTTGTTTAATTATATATTGTTATATTATATTAGTATTATTATGTATATTATATTTTATTTACTTATTAATATGCATTATTATTTATCATTGTATTCTGTATTAGCATATTATTTATTTTGTCTGCACTATATTTTTATATTTTATGTTTTGTATATATTTATAGTTTATTGTTATTTTTTTTTGATTAATTTATAAGGAGTTTATAATATATATAGTTTTATTATTATATATAATTTATTAATTATATTATTTTGTATTATATAGTTATATATTATAGTTAGATTTATTTTTTGTGTGATTTATTTTATTTTGTATGTATCGGCATTTCTCGCTTTATTCTCATCTTAAATTAAAAATACTTTTTCATATAATTAATTCTTTATGTTCAATGTTTATATTTTTTTATGTATTATATTTGTTTTTTTATATATCACTATTATGTATTATTAGTATTAGTATTTGTATATTGTTTTTAGGTTATATCTGGTGTTTGTTGTGTTTGATTTTTTATTATTATGGTTGCTGTTTTTGTTGTTTTTGCGCGTGTTTTTGTTTGTATTGATATTTGTTTATTTTTCTTATGAGTAATATGTTTTTATGAGTAATACCTTTTCATAAGTAATATGTTCTTATGAGTAATTTGTTTTTTTGTGTGATATGTTTGAATGAGTAATATTTTGCATTAATTAATGATTTAAATATTTAAAAATAGTGAAGAAAGAAGAAATTAACTATTTTTTTGATTAATCAAGTTATATAAAAGGTTATTAATAGCTTTTTTTTAAATATATCTCATTTAATAAATAGAAATAAACTTGCATTAATGCAATTTTCATTTACCTCATTATTAATTTATTAGGAAGTAATACAAACAAGATATTAGTTATTATACAAGATTATAATATTCATTGTTATCGAACAAAAAAATATTAAAGCAAAATTAATCCTCAATATAATATTCCTCCTTATTTATATTAAATAACTAAATAGATGATAGATATAAATTATTCAATGAATAAATAAATCAAAATAGAAAAGTCACATGTGGTATTTTACGTTTATTGTTAATTTAATCTGAATTCATTTTGAAATTTCATCTATATTTGGTTTATGAGTAATATAATATATGATAGATCTCCTACTATTTTATGAAAACAATTGTGTTATCTTTTAATATTATTTACACGTAATATTTTAGTTTTTGTCTTTATATGTGTGTAAATATGTTTATATATATGATTGTATTATTTTCTGTTTGATTATTTATAATGGTATTATTTATGTTGTTATTTATTAATAGTATTAATATATGTTATTAATATATATATTTTTATTGTATATAATAAATAAATATATTATATATATATATATATATAAATATATAAATAATAAAATATGCTGATATATACTATATACTATAAATATGTTTATAATATTAATAGTATTTTATTTTATATATTGTATTTTTTTTATATGTATAATTATTTATATGTTTTTTTTGTATTTGTAGGGTATATTTTGTATATAATTTTTGGTTTTATGGTTATTATTTATTTTATATTTGTATATATATTATATATTGTATTTAGTATATATTATGTTATATAGGTTATATTTATTATATTATTTTATTATTTGTTTATTTTAATAATATATATAATTTATTTATATTTATTTATTAATAGATATATAATTATAGAATATATTTTAATTATATATAAATTATTTTATGTATTTATTAAAAATATAATATATAATTAGTTATTTATGTTATTATATATTGGTCCATTATATGAGACTCATTCTCAATATTAAAAATTTATTCTTCCTACTTCATATATAAGAATCTCAAATAAGATTGTATTTTTACTACATATTATTATTATTATGGATGATTTATTATATTACTTATTATTATATTATTCATTATTATTATTATTAATATTATTATTATTTTAAATTATATATATTATATTATTATATTATTCATTTGTTCCTGTTAATTGATTATAAATTATAATTATATTAGTATTATAAATATATGAATACTCTATGATCATTTATTCATATTAGATCTTCATATTAACTATATTGATTATTATTTATTTAACTATTATATATTATATTTTTATATATGATTATGATTATTAATATATTATTAATATATATATATATGGTTAAATATTGATTATTTATTATAATTTATAATGTATAATTTATTAGTATATTAGTTATTATTATTTTATAGATTTATTATTTATGATATTTATATTTTTATATATTATATTTATATTATTATTATTGATTATATTATTATTAATATTTTGACTAATTAATTGATTAATTAATAATAAATAA
Source organism: Trachelipus rathkii (assembly GCA_015478945.1). Classification (NCBI taxonomy): domain Eukaryota; kingdom Metazoa; phylum Arthropoda; class Malacostraca; order Isopoda; family Trachelipodidae; genus Trachelipus; species Trachelipus rathkii. The sequence continues at coordinate 48,872 of JABUQX010036113.1, read as the reverse complement.
ATAATATATAATTATATAATGTATTTTTTAACTATATGTACATAATTAATATATTTAAATAAAATTAAAGATTTAATATATAATTATAAGTAGAATAATATAATAAACATATGTTAACAATATAATATTAATATAATATGATATATGGTTAATATCAAGCTTCAAGCATTCCTTCATTATATGGTAGGTTAAAAAATAAATGTAACTTGTCGAGTTAATAGTAGCACTAAACAGTTCTCTCTCTCTCTCTCTCTTCTCCTCCTCTTCTTCTCTCTTCTCCTCTCTCTCTCTCTCTCTCTCAGTCCTCTCTCTCTCTCTCTCTCTCCTTTATATATATATATATTATTCATTTAATGATGCAAATGCTTGCTGTATATTTGTCTAGTTATATAATATATAAAAATAAGTTATAAATTTAATATTATTTTATATAAATATTTTATAATTGTATGAAATTATCTTTTATTTCACAAATATGTATGTAAATATATATTTTAATTGTTATAATATATATTAAGTTTAATATATATTATAATATATATAATATATATATAATATATATATATATATATTTAAAATGTATATATATATAGTATAAATAATAAAGTATATATATATATATATATATATTAAATTATATATATATATATTATATTTTAATTATATATTATAATGTAATGTTATAATATAATAATATATATATATATATTATAAAATTATATATATATATTATTATATAATTATATATAATATTATATATATATATATATATATATATATATATAGATAATGAATATTATATAATATATTTATTTATAGGTTATATATACTATATGATATATAAATATATAATATATATATATATAATAATATATTATATATATATATGTTAATAATTTAATAATATAATAATATTATATATATAATTATTAATATATATATATAATAAAATAATAATATAATATATAATAAAATAAATAATATATATATACATATAATATAATAAAATATATAATTATATTATAAAATATATTATTACTATATAATATATATATATAGGTTAAGTATATTTTATAATATATATTATTATATATATATATATATATATATAAAATTATAAGATAATTATATATATAATTATATATATATATTTATATTTATATTATTATATTATTAATAAATATAATATAATATGTATAGTATAATTATATATTATATTATATATATTATAATATATATATATATATATTATTATATATATATGTAATATAGTATAAAATATATATTAAAATAATATATAATATATATAAATATATAATATATATATATTTATTAAATATGAATATATAATATAAGTATATATATATTTAGTATTATATATATTTATTATATTAAATTTAATAGTGAAATATAGTGATCTTAACTACTGACCTTTTGTACCTAAGCTCAATTGTTACTTTTCTGATCATTTCGGGTATTTGAATTTGGTGCCAAGCTGATTAAAAAGTAGCCATTTCCAGGATCCAAAATCACTCGTCTTCCAAAAACGATTGCTCTAAATCCTTTTATGTTACTAATATTTTTAATTAGAAAAAATCATTTATTAAAAATAATAATGAATATATTATTAACTAATATTTTTTATTAGAAAAAAACATTTATTAATGAATAATAATAATTTAATAATAATTGTTTTAATTAGTTTTAAAATAGTTTTATATTTATAAAAGCTTTTAATAATCGCAATTTCAATATATTAGCAGTAAAAATAATAAATAAAAATAATAATAAGTAATAATAATAATGAATAATATAAATAATTAATTTATAATATATATTTAATTAGAACAATCATTTGTTAAAACCATAATACCAAGTAAGTAATAATATAATTAATAATAATAATATATTAATATGATAATATATAATGATAAAATAGATTAAAAATAATAAATAATAAGTTAATATATAAAATAAATAATGGCTTTAATTATATAACAATAGCATAAAAATAAAAATAATAAAATAATAATAATAATGAAAAAAAAATTAATAATAATAATAATAATAATAATAATAATAATTAATAATAATAATAATAATAAGAATAATAATAATAAAATTATTATTATATATTAATATATTTAAATAATAATTAATTTATTAGTTATAATGATAATACTCACAATAAGCGTTGAAAAAAATAATAATTATAAGACACTATGAAAAATGTAGTCTTTACTAATAATAATAATAATAATAGAGTAAAAGTTAATATATAATAATTATAATAGAATATAAAAAATAAACTTGTTGTTAAGCTGCTTTATATGTCAATAATGTAAATTATAAAATAAGTTTTAGTCTAAAAGAATATTAATAAAAATTATTGGCAAGCAAATTAATACATTTTTATTATTATTTATTTTATTATTATTTTATTAATATATATTATTATTATATATTGATTATTATTAATATATATTATTATAATATTATATTAAATAATTTATTTATTATTATTCTATATTAATAAAGTTATTATTTTGTTTGATTTGTTTCTCTTATAATCTATATTATCGTAATTTATTTATTTCTTCATCGCTTTTTTTTATTATTTCATTGTTTTATTATATTTGATTACTATTTATTATAAATTATTATTTATTATTATTATTTATTATTATTATTTAGTTATTATATATTATTGAAATTAAATATATATTATTATTATTATTATTATTATTATTTAATTTTAACATTGTATCTTCTTTCTATATTATATATATTACTATATTATATATTTATTATTATATTAATATATTATATATTTGATTATATTATATTATTATATTAATTATATTATTATTACATTATTTATAATTTATATTATTATTATTATTTTGATATTTTATTAATTAATTATATTTATTATTATATTTATAATTAGGATTTAATTTATGTCAATTTTATATTAAATTTCCCTGAATTTCAAACTGAAACATATAATTAACCTTTAGGTTGTACGACTCACCTTAGGGTGCATACGGCTTAATCGTTCGGTTGTTGGGTGATGCGTTATCGTACTTTCCTTAATCTAGAGGAGTGCCGTCGGGCTACATCACAACTAGATAATTGTCATCCTTAATATTTTTTGTCTCGGTTTGTACCTCTTCTTAAATAATTCACTTATTACTTCTCTTTCTTTATTATACAGCTTCTAAGTTGGTTTCTTATCCTTCAGCACCCTAATGCTCCACTTTAGAAAGTTGTCTTTCCCTCCGTATGAACTCCTCACACATCTCGGATGATGTCCAATCACACTCTCTCCTTGAAAAGTCCTCTCTCTCTCTCTCCTCTCTCTCCTCTCTCTCCTCTTCTCTCTCTCTCTCCTCTCTCTCTCTCTCTCTCTCCTCTCTCCTCTCTCTCCTCTCTCTCTCTCTCCTCTCTCTCTTTCCTTATCAATGACAACCTTCTAACTCTCATGGGCATTCCTCTCCAAAAAAGAGTCGTCGCGACTCAACTCCACACAGTCTCTATCAACTAACATTTTTTTATCTATTGCTCTACACAGTAAATATTTCCATCTGAAATGGATTTAATTTTCTAATTTAATTATTTTTGCTCTAACTCTCACTAAATACAAAGGAGACTTTAAAACTATTAATCTTTTGTATTACAAAATCGAATGTAATTTGGTCAAAAAAGATAAGAACTTTCCTAGTCTCACAAGATTTAAGTTCCTTGCGTTCTTTCATTGTTTCAATTGATGTACATTTAGACTGGATAACTTCATATATATTTGCTTGCTTTATTACTTTAGTACATCCATTCATAAACTTCAAAAACCTATTTAAAGAAACAAACATAAAAGTGATCAGAGAACTACGTCCGGACTAAGAGACTGCACAAATCAGCTCTCCATGTCTCGGTCTCACTCCGACAAGGAATGCAAACCGGACCCTCCGCTTTGTTTGGCGAGTGCTCTATCACTGAGATATCGGGCGTTTTATATATATAATAAATATCATATATATATATTTAATCTATAGTAGTAAACTACCTACATTATTTTTCTTAAGCACTTAGTAATTTATCCTAGCACCCACTACTGATATTACTCTATAGTATTATAGCTATATAATATAATTCTTTATCATAAATATTTTTATTTAGTGGTCAACAATCTAAATGTTTAAAATTAGAAATAAATAAATTGAATTAAACTAAATAATTATGTATTATATTATATTGAAGAATATTATTCTTATTATTTATAAAATAATTTTCTTTGCCTAAAGAGAAAAGAAATGATTTAATTACTTCTAATAATTCATCTTCATATATACCGAATGAAATATTTAACATACCAGATAATATTTTATTTATGTCAGGTATTCTTATCAGCTTATATACCGCTATAGTAGTTCGACTATATTTAGTAATATTTCTCCTATACCATACTGTAGTATATATATATAGGCGTGAAATAAGTACTATTACTCAGCATCTATACTAATTATATATATACGCTCATATAGATAATATGTAGATTAGGGGATTATATACATAATTTATTACCTACTTACTTATATATACACTAATAATAGGTAAATATAGTTTATATGATTATAGAATTTGGTTCTGAAGGTCGAGGTAAGGTACTTATAGTATGTTTGTATATATGAAATATTAGATGACTGAGAGTTTAAACCACTTATAATATATATGTGGATCATAGTGAGAAAGTTTACAGGGGATAAATACTAATAATATTATTCGTAATTGAGTATACAAAGCTTAAACTCTTAGTTTACCTCACCCAATATAGAGTCTGATGTACAGTGTTTACTACTTTATGGGTTTGATTCACTTATGAGTTCCTTTATGGCAATAAGAGTTCATTAAAAAAAGTATCTTAATACTACTCTATATAAATATACCTATAATATTATACTAGCAGTAAGGAACGTCATATATATTGTAAAGATAATATATAATATCTATATTATATAATATATATCAACAATTGTTTATATATATACTACTATTTATTGTATATTAAAATTAATTTTATATATATATACCAGTTAGAGTATATTCTTTATTTATTCTCACTCAGTCTCACTATCTCATATATCTATATAGTACTATATAAGAAGGTTATTCATTGTTCCATATATATATATATAATATATATATGTAACATATAAAAATTATCTATTGATTTTACTAAAATTATTTTTCTTATCTATATATGTATCTAGAAATATTGTTATAGTATTCATTTATATAGAGACATTTAACTATATTTTTTAGAATTTCTTTATATTTTCTTCTTTTCTCCAATGAGCACGTAAAAGTGAGTTAACCTTAAGAACTATGAAAATCTATTTATTGAGATCATTCACTTAATCCAGCTATTACCGGGTATATTACCAATAGTACATCACAAAGTATACATCATTTAATCTATAGAGCATAATACGAAACACACATACGTAATAACATACGAGACTATACGAATATCTTGAGATAATACATACATACTACGAGCATACATGATGAGGACGTAGAGTAAGTGAGAACAATATAATCATATCATACATATCACATACTTATCATGTACAATATACGAGTCATAGTATACAAATAGGTATATACACACATACAAGAAATGAGACCTCGAACTCACAGAGAATTAATTGACGTGTGATATCAGCAATATTATCCGATTAGACTCTACGTGTAAAAAAGACACTCACTATAATATATAATTCAACTAGGAGGAAATCAGTCCAATTTAGTTTATTTAGTAAATAGTAACAATATATACCTTTACACCACTTAGCTGATCTTATACGATTATATATATCCCCCTACTATATATTATACTATTACTATTATATAGGCTTTATGATACTCCTATACTATACTCACACACTATCATACATGGGCTATAGAATGAAGCAATTTACGTCATATATTACTATAATGCGATATATTATTAGTTTTTCTATTAATACAAATAAATATACTATATTCTATTCCCATATAGTCTTCACACATGGAGGAAAGTTATATATAATAATATTAATGTTCTAATGAAGTTATGACGATAAATAATATATAAGGTGATTATACACGCTAATATACTTATATTATTTAGTTAACGTCAGTGTGAATAATATATAGTATACGTATTTACTGTTTAATAATCAATAGTTAAATTAGGTATTGTCTTAAAGGTATATCTCACTATATATATAGAGATGAAGACATTATTAATATATATTTAATTTATTATAAGATCTCATCTATGTTTAAGATGATTATACGAAATATATAGATTAGAGATTAAATTTGATCTAGTTTTTTATTTGGTTAGTATACTAATTATAAGTGATTATAATTTATTTTTTAAGATATTATAATATTATAATTATATAAGATATATATAAGTACTATATTATCACTTGTTATCATAACGCATTTACATAGAAGTTATTATTTTACTACTAAAAGGTATAACGTACTTTGAGTTTCTTTTTCCCTCAACTGTAGTAGTATATTTAGCTATTTTAATTTCGGCAGCGCTATTTTTTAAATTTGTTCTATACTTCTTTATTACTTATTATTTACAGCACAAATAGTTTTAAAGGTAATATTCCATCTTATCCCCAATTTTCACTTTTTAATTATTATTTTTTTTTTATATTAAATTAATTTATGTGTAATCAAGAAAATATATAGAACAAATCATCTAGACTATCTTCAAATTCTTTTCTTCTTTTTGTCTGCACAACTCACTCTTTCTTTTTTGTGTGTTTTTCTAATCCACGATGATATTCATATAACTTTTTACATTTTTTATTGCAGTCCGAACGATCTTGCGTTGGTATAATAAACATTCATCATTAGAAGAGATTCACTATCATGTAAAAATACTATATAGTCTATATCAACTAAATATTTATTTCATTTATTTATTACATTATAATTATCTAGAATGAATATTTGACCTTTTGAAATGTAAAAATAATAATTAGTATATAATATTTGATATGGTTATTAATATTATTTGATTATAATAATAATAAGATATATTATATAAATAAAAGATTTTAGTAAATAAAAATTGTTTATACACTAGGTAATTCACATCTCACGGCATAGCCCTATGTCCGACAGGAGGGTGAGATTGTCTAGTGAGGTAAAATTATTTCTTCTTAGATTATGCTTTAACCCGAACTAGGTACGAACACACCTAGCGTACCTTAAAATGAACTCGACTTCTGCGCTCGGCATAAATACACGTATTGATAGAGTAGCCTCGTAAATTAATGTTATATTAACTACGCTAGTATATTATCTAAGTTATTATAATTTAAGGAGCAATAGATCAATATGGAGATTATTAGTAGTAGTGGGTATTAATTATAGATATATTATGCTAGATGTTATGTACGATAATACTCATATCTATTAATATAAGGATATAGAGTATTTATACGTAAGGTTATATATATATGTTATTTAATAGAATTTTCCATACTATATTTTTTTTTATATTATCTTTATTTGTAATGAGTGATGTAGAGATTTACAGAATATTTCAGTAAATGATTAACAATATGTTAATAAAGATTATCGGAGAGTATATTATATTCATAGTAACGACATATAATAGAACTCATAATATAAATATTATATGTTTGTATAATTATACGTTAATACAGGTTATTATAACATATCATATATTATTATCTAATGGTTATTAAACGTTGATAATGATAAAATATATTATATAATATAGTATGAAATAACACTAGCTATTTATATTATATATATAAATAACTATTTAAATAAGATAATATAAATAATGATTTAGTATAAAAGTTACATAATATTTTGATACTGTTACTGTATTTTACTCGATTATAATAGTAATGCTCCTTTTTTACACATAAGATAACTTCTCAAATCTTTTATTCGTATTAGTATATTATATATAGGTTTACATACTAATACACTCCATTGATTACTATATATGTATACTCAATAATATATATATATATTAGAAAAATTAAAAGGCAGTTAAAATAACGATATAAAATAGTTAAATATATATATAGCATTTGTAAGATAAGCTAATATGCAAATAGAACATTATAATAGTATATTTATAGGCTAAAGTATGATTGTATAGTTAATAATGCTATTATAGGACTTGACCTATGAATATGCTTGCTATGTCAATATATACACTGCTATTTATTATATCATATTATATATATATATATATATATATTATATAAGATATCACTATCGACTGATCAGCTATTATAAGTACATATTAGTATTTTTTATATATAGAATAATACTTGCAATATATTAATAGATCATATATATATATATATATTAAAACAAATATATATATATATATATAAATGATTTTTTCATAAAACTTATTATTATTATAAAACTATAAAGCATCAGAAATAAAATATAATATATTATATGCATATATATATATGAATAATATATATTATTTATTAGATATAGTAGTATTAGTAATAATTTGTTCTATGTAGTATTTATCTACCTATTAATATTATATATGTTACACTAATAGTACATCAGCTGTATCAGTTCATGATAAATATAGTCAATATTCTAAATTGAAATAATAGCATCAAAACCTCATTAAACAAGGATTAGGCATTTAAGAACTTGTTCAAAATAAGAATCTACTCATCTTATCAAGTATATGTTAAATAAGGCCGTAGTATTGATTTTTTTATCTCGGTCCATTCAACTGATCTAGTAAAAATATTTAGTATAAGTATATAATAATTTGTACCACACAGTGACTAATAATCTCAAGTATATTATAAAAACCATACTGATAGAGCGAGATAAATATAAAATAACACCTGCTCTATACTACTGAGCCTACAATAAAGCATCAAGTCAGGAGTATATATCTATTAAATTAGATATGATATAATAAGCGGATAACTTGGTTAGAAATTTACATTGAACGTCCCTGTAATTATATTTATATCAGCGTATATAATTAGATTATTATATATATATATATATATATTAGTAATAATTTTGTTTATATAACCCTCAAAAAAAATACGATATATATCAGTATATATAATAATTTTATTATTATAGTATATATATAGATAGATATAGATATAACTAAATATTATATATAATATGAGAATAAAATAAATAGTAATAAAATGAATATAGTGCTCAGTCATCAAAGGTCCAATCCTATACATTAAATTTCATGCGTATACATCATATTATTACCTCATCTACTCAGAGGGTACCTAACCCGACAGAACTAACTCTGAAGCATGATAGGGAAGCTATAATGGCTAGATTAAATAATTTAAGTTTCGAGTTATAGATAATGATTCTAAATAAAGATCATACATATAGTATGATATATATATAATAGGATCACCTTCTGGGTCGATGTGCGGCAGCGGTAAAATAATCGGACGAGTATCCCACAAATTTTTTTACGGGCATCCCGATAGATAAACTGTCCGCATCCTTTAGAACCGCACTCTTCTCGGATACCGTGTCCTGTAATTCGCGCAATATAACTCGAGAGACAGACATATTATGTTTCTTTCATCTTCTTTTCGTTTGAAGTGTAGATTGACTGGATTGATAGAAGGATTTATTTCTCTTTTCGGGATAGCTTCAATCACAAGGACAGCATCGCTCGCGGAGTATAATATTCCTGCACTGTGGGCAGGTATAGTTGTTCCGAGACTCACTCATGTGCTGGTCACTTTAGATCCCACTCTTCGTATGCATTCCAAGATGCTTCCTCCTTCGTAACAGCGATGATTCAGTTCGACATAGCATAGACATTTTCCCGTCCCGTTCATGAACAACGGGTCTTCTAGGTTGAGACGGAACTTCTTCTTAAACGTGCCATCTCTCGTGATAATTGATGAGGTCTTATGTTATTTTCTATCAGTTTACCACTAATTATTTTCTCAAACGAACGATTCTCAAATCAAGGATATTTATTACTATGTATTAGGACTTTGAATGTGTTAGAAACACTTAGCGTAAGGATATTAGTGATGGACCCTGATGTCAAAATTTGACTGTTTTGGCATGCGGATCTTAAAAGAGGGATAGGATGCGGAGCGCGGATGGGAATGGCGGATGCGGAGGGAGTCGGTTTACTTCTCGTTGATGGATATGAATTTCATATATCATCAGGTATACAGTAGGTAGCTAAGTTATTACGCCTTCTGAACTCATATAACTTGATTATATTATATGTTGTAAAAGTATCTACGACTATAGGTATAGTATTATGTATTAGTCATATAATACTTATCCTATAAGTATACTAACTCTTAATATATATAATAGAACAAATTCTCCGTAAATATGATATAAAATATATATTTTCTATTGCACCTCAAGATAATAGATACAAGAATTAGCATAAAAATTATTAAACCTATCGTAGATAATGAACCACAATAATTAGATAGGTAGTATCAAAAAATATAACCCAAATATAATAAAAATATATGTAGTCCTACGCATCTGTAAAATAGGGCGATTATAAGTATATATATAATAAAAATTAGTAATAATTAAGTAAAGACCTCGTGAATTGTTTTAGATAATATTTATATATTATATATATATTAATTCACTGAATTTTGCTTAACATCTAGTTAGACACAAATAATAAAAAAAACTCTATAGAAAACTTAAATAACTGGAGAATTTTAGTAAAATGTGATATGAAAACTATTTAAAGTAATTAAAAAAATTGTTTTTATCGATAAGATGAGCGTAACTAGAGGAGACGTATAAATGGATAAATTTATTTTGGGTATTAATCTAAATTATATATTTATGTTTGTTGATGAGAAGAAATTATTATATTAAAAATATTCATATATAACATATTATTTTAACATTTTTAATGAATTTTGATTCATCTAATTTTGACTTTCTTCTACAACTATAGGTGTTCTTATATATTTATAATACTTTTTTCCTCCATCTCATATTTTAAAACTGTGTCTATATATTTTAGATATCTATGTGCCGAAAGCTATATATTTAGTCATATTGATATAATCATTAATATACCCACCCCTTACCATAACTTCACGAAATGATATTTAATTAGTTATTTATATATTACAATTATAAAAAACAAAATAAAATGCTTGAATATCAACTCAAAGATATTAATGTTATAATTCATATATAATGCGCTAGTATAAAGGTTATACATTTACGGGTGATATATATATATAATGCAGTAATATATATGATATAGCTCGACGAGATAATATATTGTATATGGACACTGATAGTTAAATATTGAGCTCCTAATAGAGAATAGAGTAGTAATGTATGTGATACTACTTGTTTGAATAAAATAGGGCTTAGACTTCATAACCCTACATAAATGAGCCAATATATAACAGTTACTAGTTTATAATAAATAAGACCTCTTGAAGGTAGCTATGATGCGTACGAGTATCTAACGTTATAAGTCTAATATATAGCTACTAATAAAGAGTACTTTTTGGTATTATATATATTATAAAATAATATATAACTATAATATTTTGAAGAATCACTTACTATATCATATAATAGCACCCTCATATAACATGTAGTAATATGGTGTTTATATATATTATATCATAGTATAGTATAAAAATTTGAATATTGTATAGATAGATAGTTATATTTATGATCATTGTAAAATATTATATCATACATGAAATTGATTCAAATTACAATTATTATTCCATAAACTTTCCTGATTTGAAAGATGCCTAAGGAATGAGGATCATGTTATTTCTAGACTGACATTGTTTATGTAGGATATATATGTGATCAAACATCTCAACATTCCATTATTATGTTGTGAATTTCTGCGCAGAAAATAGGATGGATATACTACGGATTGCGGATAGCGGATAGTGGATGTTTAAGTTCGTTTGGATTGTCGGGATAGCGACACTGCGTTATTGAAGTATCACCAATGTTTTAAATTCATAGTTTACTTATCAGTAATTGGCTCCACTGTGATAATTGGTATACAAAAATTATACATTTTAGATAATTTTATGCTGATATATAAAAATTTATATTAATATATATTCATTGTGAATTGCATCATTAGTCAAAATTTGCCTTTAAACCTTTTTCATTTACTTTAACGGTGACTTGACTTGATTACTATATTTAATTACAAGTATATGTGGCCTTAAGTTAAATCTCGTGTCCTCATTAATATTATTAATACAGAAGTATTAAAAAACCAATAGCTTACAACGGGGCGATCTATGCTAAATATAGGGTTGATACTCACAAAATTAACGGTAGAGCAGGACGAACTAAGTACAAGTGAGAAAATAGCTCTCTAATTTCATGCCTGGACACAAAGCACAGGTGGCCCTATACTCTACGCTATTTGTTGGCGAGTGCTCTCTATCACTGAGCTATCGGGATGTTTTATATTAAAATAATAATATTAATAATATGAAATTAATATATATATTATAATATAATATATATTATATATATATATTAGTATATTATTAATATAATATATATATAATATATATATACATATATTTAATATAATATTAAATTATATATATATTTAATATAATATATATATATATATATATATATATATATTATTATATATATTATATATCTAATATATTATTAATTTATATTATAATATATTATTTATATTAATTAATCATTATTAATAATATATATTTAATTATTAATATATATTCTTTAATATTATGTTATATATATATTATATATATCTATATATCTAAATACTTCATTAGAATATTTCTTAATATTATTTTATATCCGATCCTTTGGTTTTATTTATATTATTTAGATTTAACTTAATTTTTACTAAAGGATTTTTTCAGAATCTTCAGAGATTATATATATATATTATATATTAAATATATATATTATCATATATTATTATATCTATATATATATATATTAATAATTTATATTATTATCAATTACTTTATATATATATATATATATATTTATAAGTATAATTAACATATATTCCTTCTCCAATAATTTATAATCGAATTATAATTATAAATATTAATATAATTTATATATATTCTATAATATATATTATATATATTATTAATATAATATTATATATATATATATATATTTATACTATATTCTTCTAAATAATTATAATCGTATATATTTATTTTATCTATTAAATATTTTATATCTGGTACAATTTTTTATTTTATATTATTTTTATACATTTATTTTAATTTTTTTTTATAATATTTATATTATAATTATATTTTATTAATTTACAATATTTTTTGTCTTAAATATATATAATTTTTATTTATTTATTTCCTTTGTTATTTAATTATTATATATTTATATTTGATTTATTTATTTTACATGTCTATATATTCTATGTTTTTTGTTTATATTTTATTTTTTGTATTATATTTCTTTATCTATTCAGACTTTTTTATTATTTTATATTTTTATGTTTTAATATTATTTTTCTAATATAATAATTTGGTTACTTTTAATTAAAAGTAATATTTATTTATTGTTATATTTTAATAATTAGTTTTTCATTTTTATATTTTACTATGTATTTTGAGCATACATACATATTGTTTATTCATATCTATACTCCATTAACTATTGTAATTACATTATACATAATTATATACGTAACATACAATACATTAGACTATTACTATTATATCATTCAATTTATTCATTTATCTATCAATACATACATACATACATACATACATACATACATGCTTTATATTTTTTTACTATTTCTATATCAACAGTTACATTTACTTAACTATTACAATACAAGTAACAGAAACAGTAAATTTGATCTTGGTGGTTAGAGTTTTTTTGTTTTTTTTTTCATCACATATACAAGGTATTATGTTATCACACTAATAAATAAATTTATTACTATAGTATTCATTTTGGTTATTAAATAACTTTAATTTGTTTTTTAAATAGATTTTTGCAAACTTATCGTAATCATACATGATGATTTTAAATATGATTTATTTATATTATTATATTTAGTTATTTTTTATTTATAATTGTTATGCGAAGTTGAAATATTTTATTGTTTTTTTCAATAATATCAACATATTGTATTTTTAATATATATTATTATATATATTTGTTCTTTATTGTAAATAGTTGTAGTTATTAGTGTATGTATATATCAATTATTTCATAATTATTTGTTATAATTTTTAATCATTAAATTATCTTATTTTTTAAATATATTTTAATGTTTTATATTATATTAAATAAATAACTTTTTTTTATTTGATATATCTTTATATTATTTCTTTTTTCTTTTTCTTTTTTTTATTTTGTCATTTCCTAGGAGATCATTACCACTTCCATGCTATTTAAAATATTTTTTGGTTATTATTTTATATTTATATAATATTATATATATAGTTTTTTTAAATATTATATATACCTTATATATTGGTTTTTTTTTATTTTTATTTTATTAATTATCAGTTATCGGCATGCGGAGAGGCAAATAATATACCGCCATCATAAAGATGTTTTTTTTTTTGTTTTTTTTTATATTATATATATTCATATTAAATAATATTATATATATATATATTATTATTAATATTTAGTTACCATTAAACTTTGTTCTCTATTTATAATATATTTTTGTTTTTTTAATTTAGGTCTTGGTTATATTCAATTAATATTTTATTTTATAATATATTATATTTATTATTTTTTAAGTAGTTTAAGTATTTAAAATTACATCTGCTTATTGATATATGAATATAAAATGTCAATATATATATATTAAATATAATTAATAATACTACTATATATATATATATATATATTTATATATAAAAATAAAATTCTTTACTCTTAAATTCTTCTTCTTTATTTTATTATTATTATTATATATATATCATGTATATATATCTATATAAACCTATACGGTATAATAATAATAATAATAGGCTCATGTCAATAAATCCTTACGTTTTTTCTTAAACCCACTTACATTAAAAACTATTTTAGCCCATGTACATTCATGTTTCTATCCTCCCTTTCACCTTTTGTTCAGATAAATCACTCAACTTTATATTAATAGTAAAAATTAATAAATATTTTATCGAAGTTGAAGTTTTCTAATGTCAACTGATTATTAAAATTTCCTTTTATTTTAAAAAATTAAATATTAATTATATTAATAATATATATAACATATACCCGATTGCTTAATACGTTGTAGGTTTTAGTATATATTAATATTATATATATAATGATTTTTCTATAAATATATACTCGTATATTATTTTAATCTATATACGTATATATAGGACCTATTTTATGGAGATAGGAGGCTCAGATATTTTTTAACTTATCATCTCGGTTATGATATTTACTTTAGTAGTATATATATGATTCATTGTATCATCGGTGGGTATTATATGTTTAAAATTCTACAATATCCTTTAATATTCTCAATAGGAGGTGTTTTCCTTCATTTTACTTTTCGTATATTAGAGCCACGATAGCTCGCTTAATTATATGAATTAAGTAAGGTGGTCTCGTGTGGGCATGGAATCCTTTTTGTTTTTTAGCTTATATTTAAAAAGCTGTTTTCCCACATACTACACTAACACTCTCTGGTCCTTTTATTGAAAACAAATTTATCTCATGTTAAGCTCCACCGTCTGTTTTGGCCACTTCCATCATGGCTTATTTTGAGATAATCGAGTATATCGAGAAATGTGTTTTATATTGTAAGCCATTATGACACTAAAACAGTGATAATATAAATTAAAATTTTTAAGGTTCAAATAAATTAAATATTATTTTCTTATCTAATTCCCAATCTCAATCCTTGTCTTCTACATAATCTAACCTATGTATGCTACATGATACCTAATTATTATACTTAACTAACCTAACTAACCTAACTTAACTAAGACTCTAACCTTATACCTTACCTAACCTTAAATTATAACCTAATCTAACACTCACCTAACAACTCTACCTATATAACCTAAATATCACCTAACCTCCATCATAACTAATAACTAACTAAACCTAAACTAACTATACACCTTTAATTAACAAACCTAACCTAATTTAACGTAACCTAACCTAACCAAACCATAACGTCACATAACCCAACCATAATTTTAAATAAAATTTACAAATTAAAATTTGCATTTAGATATGTTACCTTAATGCATAAGTAGTATTATTGAATATAAACAAATAATATAATATCTGGGTTGACACACAAAGGTGAATCCTTCTTTGTTTTAAATTAAATTTGTTAATTTATTTATTAATAAAAAAAAAAAAAACAGTTAAATACACAATAATTAAACAACTCATTTGAAGCATTATATACTCAATCTTTGAAATTCTCTGTTGGGTTTATAGGCGGAAATATATTACACTCGTATTACTCTCAGGAAGCTGTCATAATTGAATTATTTAAAAAAAACACGTAAAATAATAAATAAAAACTGCTCAAATAAAAAGAATTATAAAAATTTTATATTTCAAGAGTTTCTTAACTCTTCAATCATCGAGTGAATAAATATTGATGTATCTTATTTTTCTCTTTCTCTTCTCACAGAGGGTAAATTATCTCTCATTGTTTCATTATATAGCACAATTTATTATTCCCAAAGAGAAGAAAAATTGTTACATGACTAAATATAGTATACCTTAAAACTACAGTTGATAATATCTAGTATTTATCGATTATTTTATCCAATTCTATATATAGACGCGTACACGTAAAAGTATTCCCTATATATTTTTATTTTCATATTTGGTATATTATATAGTATCATATATATATATCCAAGTTTTATAAAGTATTATCATCAGTTCTTTTTGATATATATAATTAAATAATAAAAATTATAAGGGGTGATATATTTGATATTAAGTTATCTATTTTAACACCAAGTATATCAATTTTATTAACATCATAAGGTTCACTCTATTCTGCACTGGCATAGGCCTTATTTCGAGGAGGTGCTTAACTCTCTATCTAGTAACGGTTATACTACATAGGGACATCCGAAACTACGTGACTGCGACACACCATCGACCTTTGCTCATGCGTAATTCTCCGATAGCTCTATCCTGTTTTGTGCCACGGTAAGCATATATATATATATAGGGTAGTATATATTTATTATATATATATATACCTAAGTTTTATCATATTATGAGTTTGCTTTAATGATCATATCATAGTGCTTAAATTATATCCATATACAGCACTCCTATATATTAAGTAATTGGGTATTTTATAGTAAACTATATCTTATAGTGAGTGTAGTAGTTATTGTTATTCTATAGTTATATATAGTATGGTATAGAGTGGTACCTAGGTTCTTACTTGTTAAGTATTAATTATTATATTGGATTGTATAAAATATAGCGATGATATCAAAATGAAGATCTTATTTCTAATATGTCTTTGTATTTATATATTAATGTAAATATATATATCATTTTATAAATAACACAAAATATATATATAGAGCGCCTTTACCAAATATTAAATATATATATCTTCTGTTATAATAGTTTGGAGGGATGATTTCAAGTTCCTTTATATTTTATACTGTACATTTCAAAATATATTTATAGTGACTTTACTTCTGATTTATATATATATATATATATACTACCTCATAGATTTAATAGATAATATATACTATATACCTATCATTATACGGGATAGTTTGTCACTACATAAGTTTATATACCAATATATATAGTATAACTCTTGTAGTTGCTCCTATATTAAGTAACTTATATTCTTTTGTAATGATGTTATACTATTAGCCACTATAAGTATAGTCTTATTATCTTAGCGTTTTGACTACTATTGTTAGTATAACTCTATTCAGGAAGTATATTTGCCTCACCTATATATTTACTATAAGTATACTATCTTTTCACGGTAAGTTGCTACTTAATAGTAATACTCTTACGAGTTTTAGCTCTATATCTAATTACTTTTATAGATCAAATACTATATATCTTCGTATAGTAGTTTAGGCCCCTTATATAATAAGTAAATCATTCTCTTCGGTAAGTTGCCCTTATATATCAATAGTTAAATCACTGGAGTTAGCCTATATTTTATTACTATAATGTAATGCTCTCCTCTTCGGGATTATATACCTTATATCAAGTTATTATATTTATCATGAAATTCTTATTAATATATGAATTCTTTATATTATATAAAGAATACTCTCGGATAGTATTTCCCTTATATTATTATAATTACTATATTTACGGAAGTTATGCTTTTTATCTATAGTAACTCTCGGTATAAGTTATGTACATTTTATTATAGTATGAGTTTTTCAGAAGTCACAATCCGTCTTTAACTACTTGGCTGAGACGGGAGGAAGGGGGTCAAACTTCGTCAACTTCTCAAATATATTACTCTTAATTATAAGATATTTAATATATTCTTTACATAAATTCTATTAAATATTTTAAATATGATAATATATCAATTGTCTTTTTATATTTATACAATACATTTGTAGGTGAGTATTTGTTATGAATAATTATACTACTTATTTTCTTATTTATTATTATATTATTAACAGTATAAGTCATCCTTTATATATATTACCATATCATTATTAGGTGTACTTACTTTCTTTACATAATTTACATATACTAACCTAGTCCACGTAGAGATTTCTGAGATAATTAGTATAGGAATGTTACTCATTGACTTTATATGACTACATCATCATTAGATAGTGCTCACAGAAAGAAGAAAATAGTGCACATTACCGTATATTTGCAGTGATAAGGTGCTTATTTATTAAATATTAGCTTTTAGTTTTTAATTACTACATATTTTAGATAATTGATAAGAGACAGATTTATATGTACAATATATTTGTTCCATTTATAAATTATTTTATAATAATATATACTATTTATTTAGGTAATCAACTTATATAAGAGCTGTATATTATATTTATAGTTTCAACTAAACAGTATATATAATGCGTATATATATAAATAGATAGCAATGCTCATTTTATCTCATAATTATTTAATATTATACATATATCTTTTTCTTTATTAAACGTAGTCATGCTTATTTATATTATTATATAATACTATTATATTATATAATTATATATAAGTATAGTTTACATAATAATGTTATTTATCAATGATATATGAGTATATATATATATATATACCTAATCTAATTGTAATTACTAATTAATAAATATACATATTTACTACAAATATTTTATTTTTTAACCCTTATATCAGCTTTTATTCAATATGTTGTCTCATAACAACTAACAATGAAGCTAGATATTATTCAATCTAAATTCCACTTAAACTAATACACTATTATGAATACCTACAATGCTATGACAAAGGGAGTACATTCAAGAAACAATTATTTTAAATATTTAACCATATTCACTACTTAACACTATTAGTATATAACAGCAACACTTGTTTTACCTACTTTGTAGATCAACTAATAACGTATTTTAAATAGCAATTATTCAGTTTCCAAAAGAGAAAAAAAAACTATTAGCTTAAGTCTGGTCTTGTATGAGCTTCCCTCTATAACGATGGAGAAATATACGTGTACCCCATTACATCATTATCACATGTGGAAGATGACAAACCAGTCTTGATAATTGAAAGTTACCCAATTTCACTTGCGATAATATATAATATATATATATAATATTATAATTATAATATTAATATAATATTATTATAATAATTATATATATTATTATTAATTATTTTATATATAAATATATATATATATATATAGGATAGTAGGGTAGTTTAAAATAAAGAATTTTATATACCTCTATATATACTACTATAACTTACTGCTAATCTGTAGAAATCTGCTCTCATTACATAATCGAATTCAGGAGGCTGGATAACGTATTCGAAGAATATTTTTTGACTCTACTTAAGAGCGGGCCATAGAGATTCGATCATTTAAAGTTCAATTATCGTATTGAAGCTTGCGTCTGATTGTCCGTTAAATTCTGAACCGAGTATCTATGCAAGAGATATTTTGTGCAGTCTTATATCTGTTATAGTCTCTGTGAAGTACATTTTTAAAAGTGTGGGAGGGTGTTATGTTAATTTCAAATTTGCATTTTAGAAAGGAGGGATAATGCCCAGAGCGGAGATGGGAAAGTATTACTCGAGTTTGACGGTCTAAATTGTATTCAGTTGGGGATATGCTATTTCGAGTTGACGTGATTGGTGTTATTTGGATATAACGTGATCATTCATTTAGTTAATTGAGTTTTGAAGTGTTTAACAAAAGGTATCTAGAGTTGGGGAGAAAATGTGTTGTATTACTCAAATGGTGAGGGGACTAATTTAGTGCTTTTGTGAATTTTTTCCTTTCAGGTGCATGGGGTTATTGTAGCCTTTATTGTAAGGGGTGAACTACTGATAGCGATTTACTGTAAAACTGAGTCTTTCATATCAAGATAGGTTTAAGGTGAGAGGTCAGGGATATAATCTCTAGGTTGAATTTCTGAATAAGGGCTATGTGTATATTATATGAGGTCAAAGTGTGGTGCAGTTCTTCATTTTTATATTTTTTATACTCTTGAATTTCATAGAATTATATTGATTAAGGCTATCGGTAGATGTGTAGGTTTGTAATTTCTGTAACCAGGTCTTCACACAAGTGGATTGAGGGTTTGAAGGTTGATCCATTTTAAATGATACCGGAGACGACAGATCTTGTATAATGCTGAGTTTTATTCGCCACTACAATGTCTGTAACATTTATGGCAGATATAAGCTCTGGGACCTAGAATTAATTCTACATCTCCAAGTAATAAAGAATTTGTTGCGTGAACACAGATCTACGCAGCAAGAGTTTAAAACGCTGGATGATAGTAAAAGGTAAACTTGCTTAATAGAGTCCAGTACCGTTGCGTATGGGATGTGCATCCCGAAGATCGAGTATCCCACATCAGGAAGGGAGGAGAGATTGCATAAGGGTGGTTTATTTTTTAGAACTACGAAGATGCGGTTTCAGTACGATCTATTGAAGTTCGAATCTGGTGGACGAGGCGATCAAATTCGCAGTCGGTCCTCTAGCAGGTATGAGACAAGTATCAATAATATATATATAATATATATTATATATATATTTAATAATTTAATATTATATAATTATATATATATATAATATATATATATATTAATTAATATAGTATATATATATATATATATATAATATAATATATTAATTATATATATATTTATATATATTTATTTAAGATAAATGATATTTTTAATATATAAAATATAATAGACATGCACCCTTTCTCTTATTGCATAAGAAAACACAAATGGAAGCTTTAATAAAGAGGCATTAAAGTTTAAAAGTATTTCAGATTTTGATATAAAAAGTATTGAAAAACAGAGCACAGTCTTAAAAAAATTACTAATAGAAGTTTAATATTATATTATATAGTTGATATATATATATATATATATTATATAATATTATATATATATATATATATATATATATATATAATATTATAATATCATTATTAATTTACTAATGTAATAATTTATTCATAATATTTATTAATGTGATGTATATAATAATAATATATTAATTATATTATATTATATATTATAGTATTATATATCATTAATGAGATTTCAGTATAAATGACTGGCGAAGATATATGTCAAATCCTATGATTAGATAATATATAGCCTATTATATATGATTATATTATTATATTTATATATATATTAATTATATATTATAAAATACTTAGGTTTACTCATTAATAATGGAAATACAAAAGGAGGCATCATCAGCATACTACGGTTTTATCTCTTGACTATAGCTACATTATATATATATATACACTGTACGCGGATAAACTCTTATCAGTAACTCGATAATTATAACTATAAAATAACTTGTTCATCACCTATATATATATACTTAGTATATATAAATATATAAATGATCAATGGTCTAACGTAACATCGGTACTCAAAGGGTATGTTACGCGTTTTGTAACTGGCCTAAATAGAAATTCACTATTATTTTCATGATATTGGCTAGGTGGGATCGCTGAGACTTTTCACCTAGACAGTCTCATCGAGAGACGCTGTTCAAATTCCTTCTCCGCCGTCAGTAGTTCAGTTTCAGAGAGTTAAGTCCTAGGCTGGGAGAACATAAGCATACTTAAATAACTACGATCCAGTGGCAACCGGATAGCGTTGGCTGGCGCATTAGTTTTGGGATACGCTGGCCTTAAGGTTCGATTTCCCTGTGTCAATCTGGTGTTACGCGTCAGCTCCTTTTTTAGGGGATAAGACATTTAAAAGGTCATTATATATATATACATATATATTATTATATATATTTATGATTTTATTTAACCTATCTATATTACAAATAGTTATTTAGTACAGTTATCGGCATATTTGTTTCTTATAGTAATATATAGTATCCGGTATATATATATTATATATATATTTATATATATATAAGGTATATATATATAATATTTATCCTATATATTTAGGAAATTATATATTTATATATATATATATATATATATATCAACTATATTGTATCATAAGCAATTTATATTAATAAGCTTATTTATGATTGCATTACAGAGACAGAAATCGGTAATAATATATATATATGTCATATATATATATATAACACAGTATATATAAATAATATATATCATAAAAATATAATATTTACTCTATATTTATATATTATATAACATAGATATATATATAATCTATTTATATATATATAAATATATATTATATATACATATATATTATATACTATATATAATAATATGTATAATAATGATAGTATCATATAATAATATATATGAAGGTATATATTTATACTATATACGTATTTAACCATTTTTGGTTGAAAAATTGAAGAATATGGAAAACATGAACAAATATATTCTATAAAAATAAAAGAGATTGAAATTCCATTTCAAGGAAACTTCCAACTGTATTAGAAAAGAAAAAAAAATGTTTACGTAACAAATATCTTTTTTTTTTTCATAAATATATAATTCCCATAATAAAATCTTTAATTTATATTACTTTGTAGTTTTTCTTTTAAGTAAACGGCACACATTAGGATATATATATTTATAGTTCAATTAGATGAGATATGAGAGAGAATTTCTTTCGGGAAATATCACGCAGCTTCGGGGAAAATTATGCCTTTTGTTTTTTTCCCCTTATCTGGTATTTCATTCGGATGCATTACCAAGATTGCTTCTCCTTTTCTAGGTGTTGCATGTTACATTTCTTCTCTACAACGTCTTTCGGGTGGTAGAACTAAGCATCTATTAAATTTTTTGCTACTATTTTGTGTATTTCTTTATTAAAAATTGTACCAGATTTTGACCAAAAAGTTCAATTTGCTATTAAAGAATCATTTATATATAATATACTAATATTATATAATATATATATTATATATATATATATATATATATAATAATATATATATATATATATATATAATAATATATATATATATAGTATAATATATATATATATATATGAAATCTCGGTTTAAAACTAAGAGATAAGATTTTGAAGGATGATTATTTGAATATGTAATATTAGAGAACGAATAGAGACATAGATATGAGAAATTATTTGAGGAAAA
>JABUQX010036113.1:7500-20000 GCA_015478945.1 Trachelipus rathkii | reverse complement strand
TATATATATATATAAAAATACTATAAATCATATAATATCTATATATATACATTAGTATATATATATATATATATATAGTAATTATATTATTAATATAGTATATATATATATATATTATATAATATAAATAATAATAAATTATATATATATATATTATAATTATATATATATATATATATATATATATATATGAAATATATATATATCTTATTATATATATATAATATATATATATATATATCATATATATATGTATATATATAATATATATATGATATTATTATATATATAATATATATATATTATATATAATAATATATAATATATATATATATATAGTATTATATATATATATATATATATAACAATTTATATATATATTATTTTGGGCCATTTTACTATAATAACTATATATACTTTATATTAATTAAATATATATAATATATATATACTTATATAAAATATATACTATATTATATATTTTATATAATATATATTATATATATATTATATATATATATATATATATACTCACTACTATATATTCTATATAATATATATAATATATCATTATATATAAATATATAATATATATATATATATATATATATATATAGTTATATAAAATATTATATATGCTATATATTGTAATTATATGGTATAGCTATATATATATATATAGTATAGATTTATATTATATATCATATATATAATATACTTATATATATACACGTGCACCCAAGTGGAGTATCTCAGAGATCTTTCTTTTCGGGGGGGCCAGACATTAAAAATCGTTTCCACATAATAATATATATATATATAATTATTATAACTATATATATATATATAACTATTATATATATACTATATATAGTATATATTCAAATATATGTTATAATACTATATATATATATATATATATAAATATATATATATATATTATATATATATAATTTTAGTATATACTCTATAATATATATATATATATATAATATATATTATTCTAATTAAATTAATATAATTATATATATATATTATCAATAATATATATATAATATTTAACCTCTGGACTTTTATTGACGGATATGAATCTTAAAAATTATTGCTTAGTTGGTTAAAAAATTATCGGGCGGGGCAATGGCCCCCTTCGCCCCCCTGGATACGCACTGTATATATATATATTAATTGTTATAATATATTGTTATATTATATTATATCTTATTATATATCTAGCTATAAAATAATAGTATTATTATATTTATATATATATAATTATCATATATAGTTATTATGTATAACTAACTAGCTGTATTTTTTTTCACAAAAATCAGAAATAAATCAATAGTTTCATTAACAAAAAATACAATGCACTGATTAAAAACGTTAAATCAAATTTTAGCACAGTGCGATGATTTAAAATGTTTAATCAAAGTTTAACACAATGCAATGATTTTATGTTAAAGCAAAGGCTGATAATAATACTCAATTAAATTTAATGTCGATCAATTAAATGGAAGGACCCGCCAGAGTATGCCTCATATTCTTTGATGGAAATTTATTGATTTAAATGAAGATAACTACTGATCATTTTCAGGAAAGACACTGGAAAGAATATTTCCAAGTGTGAATTACATTGATATTATATTTTGCAAACTGCATTTATATCTTGTCACTGTTGAGTATACTAAGTGCAGACCCAATAAATATGTTCCAAAGTAAGTTTAACAATGCACCTTTCACATTAAATGATATATTTCTTTTTCAAAATACTGACTATTTTGAAACACTGTTAAGTCAAGTCTGAGACTTGCCAAAATAGCCTGTTTTTTATCCATTAAATTAAAAGTATCCTTCGATCTCTGTAGTAATAGCTTGCATTAATTAATTCAATTACTATTAAAATAGCATGTGAATGTATTTCATGATATATATTAAATAGATTTTATAATTGAAGTTTGAATTCCATATATAAAAGTATCCTTTACCATCACAACCATGCAACACTAACAGTAACAGAATTAAATGGTAGTTCCTACATGTAATTGGTGATTGTGACTGCAAATATGAAAACCCACAATATCAGATGTGTTACCATTTGGCAGGGCAGGAACGAATGATAAGGAAACTGTATAAATTATAAATTTATCGTTTGGTTGAATTTTTAAATATAATAGCTCTTAATATATTGCAAAGTTTGTGTTGTGATGATAGTGCAATGATCTATTAAGATCTGGGATGTATAGCCATTGTACTGACTAGCAAGATGGATAAGCATCAAATTTTCAACCATCAGTATGGTTGATAGTATAGTTTGCGGTTTTCAATAAGTTGTGTTCTTTTTGAATAACTTACTATAGACAACAAAAATTTTGCTAGATTTTAAATATTGCACAAAAAAGAAATCAAACATTACAATGTAATAAAACTTCAGAGTATTTTCTATATCTGTATTGGTAATCACAGTATGCTAGGTATAATATAATATCCATATTTTCATAATTTAGTGGCATTATATTATATATATATATATAATATAATTATTATAGTATATATATTATATATATAATTATATAATATATAAAATAATAGTATATATATAATATATATTGGCAATTAAAATCTCCAAGATTCATATAATAAGAGTACCTTCAAGAGTTAATAAATGCGTTGAGGACATTTATATATAGTAGGTATAAGGTATATTATATATATAAGTATATAGTATATATATATATATACGTGGTAACTAATAGCAGGAGAAACAGAAAAGTACTATAGGGAGTAATATACTACATAGTGTCACATGTGCTCGTGATCTCGTCCGCCTGTGTGTGTGTACAAATATGGTAGTAGTTTGCGTGCGTGCTAGTTCTAGTGGTGATGAAGCTGTGTGACGTGTAGTTAAATGTCTTCCAAGGGACTGTGATATGATCGGTTATCTTCGATTTCTGGACTACAAGATCTTTTAAATGTGATTAGAGCCCATTAGCTCTTGTCTCCAGGTATCATCATCACTTGGCTTAGAAACTATGAGACAAAGCATTTTCTCTCCCTAGCCATTGTCCATTTTCATCGTCTCTCTATAGCTGACTGCCCATGCAAGTCTTTTTTCAGTTATCTCCCGTCTTCATTGCGTCAGATCGAGGATACTCACTGTCAACTACGAGATTCAACAACCAGTTTCCATTCGTAAAAAATAACAGCAAAACCGTAGCGAAACATATTCCATTTATGGTTACTTCTTTCCAATGACAAACTGCCAGCCCATTATGAGAGCAACTATAAATCTGTATCTACTATTTATTTACCCTGTTCATTTTGTTTCAACTCTCACATAACGTACGTATACATCTTCCACTTCATCTTAGGTTTATCTCAACTCTTCTCTCATTTCAATAAACACACCCTGATAATCAGAACTCTATTGGACATGTCTATCTATCGTACTGTCATTATAACCTTCCACTTCATCTCAAATGACTGAGTAGCGTGCTCTCTGGTATATCTGTGCTCCACGATATACTCAAACTTCACCCTCCTAGCCATCTTCTAAATTGCAATTTGTTAGTATAACTTTCTGCTTTCACTCAGTCGATTCTTAGATTTCTGGAGAACTAACAAAAGACAGCAGAGTATTGACGTGTGTTCCTCTTGAAGCGTCTGCAAAAAGTTCTTGGCTTCTGAGCAATGCTTTGCATACTGTACTGTTTTCTGCTTCACAAAAGTAAAACTTTTTGGTTGATGCAGGAAGTGTTCAACATATGCCGATAAAGGGAGACCTAATCCAACCCTATAACATCATTCTTCTCTCTAACCTTTATTCACTTCTAAAATTTTGTATCAAACCTGATCCGGAAACTTTGAAAATATCTTAGTTCTTCTAACCCTATGTTTTCAGCCATCAATCTGGTGGAAAGTAGGTTGATGTTTTCCCTCTTACTGACCCACTCTCTTTTTTCTGCTTTCAACTATACTTATTGTACATCCTTTGCTATGGCTCTGCACATAGCTATTAAAAGCATTTTGATAAAGTCTGGCTAGAGAAGGTTTGATTTATAAATTTCACTTTAGCTTTGTCGATTTATAATCTTATTACTTTCCGGAGGCGCTAAATCAGCAGCTGTAGTCCACCACTACTTTAAATCTTTGAACAATTGGTGATTCCTTAAGGTTGTTCTTTTCGACGGTTCATTTAATTGATCGTGCTGCTTTCTTTTAACAATTGCTTTACTGACCTTCTGATGAAACCACCTTTGTCACAGGGACTCCTTCCTTTGGAAATTTAACGTCATTGTCGATTGACACGATTCTCATCATTGTCTGTCAAACTCTCTAACACCGAGATAAGACCGACATAATGCTCGAATTAGTATTTTGTATCCAGGTGGGTTTTTCGTGTTCAGGTACCTGTGGCTTTATTTTGCATATATATATCTATATATGATTATATATATATATATATTATATATGATATATAATATATATAATATATCTATATATATAGTATATTATATATAGATTTAATAATAGTATATATATATAAACTCCTAAATCCTCGTGTAGCAATAGCTTATGTCAAACAGTTCAATGAAGCCTACTCATCTGCTAATTTACTTTAAATAATTTATGCATGCAACTACTTAGCTTTATACGCTTACGCTTGTAAGAAATAGTTGCACATGTACTTACACATTTAGTAAGTGTGTGTTTGTGTTGTGTGTGCGTGTGTGCTCTTTCTAATTATTCTCTTCGGATCGGGGTGTGGGGCTTTATAACTGCAAATAACGCTGTTCTATACGTAGCACACACTCACACACTAGTTATAAGATAAACAGTATGTATTCGGTTCACTACTACTACTACTACTGACACTACTACTATTACTACTACTACTACTACAAATATATGTACGTAGAAGACTGGATATCATACGTTGTTTATATACGGCACTAGTTAGCAGTAGTAATAAATAAACCCGTGTGTATATCCAGTTTAACTGCAGATATTTATATCCGGGTATTAACTTACTTATAGTATTATACTATATTAATTGTAGATATATATATATATATATACTATTATATAGTATATAGTATCTATATATGTAATAAAATATATATGAATATTATATATACTATATTATATATTAATATATATATTAGCCGAAAATCACTTCGGACAGTCACTAGCAAAGGGGGAAATTAGAGCCACTTTCCTCGTATTGTTTATTATGGATAGTTAGTAATAACAATACAGAAGATGATTTTCATTTAAACAAGTGGATAATAATCGGATGGGGCATATATCAATCGTTAGCACTATTATGAAAATTATCACAGACTAACTAAGTAAGTATAGTGCAACTGATTCCCTATCCTAAAAGTACTCTGCCCGGCCTTTGGTGTGAACCTCTACAATTTCTGTAGGGCAACGC
This sequence comes from Trachelipus rathkii, assembly GCA_015478945.1. Taxonomy (NCBI): domain Eukaryota; kingdom Metazoa; phylum Arthropoda; class Malacostraca; order Isopoda; family Trachelipodidae; genus Trachelipus; species Trachelipus rathkii. Next base: position 14,566 of record JABUQX010036113.1, on the reverse strand, counting down.
CTCACGCTAATGAGTGCCTATACACAATACTTCCCGGCGATTGATTTGGTAGCGTCCCTTTCAGGACATCAAGCAACCAATCAAAACCCTTGTTGTTGGCACGTCTTTTCCTCGCCGCGAAAGGAAAAGAGCGCCAACATCTTGACTTTCAAATAATGTACATTGTGTAAGTATGAAGTAGACCACCATTAATGCAAAGTATATGCAGGAGGTTTGCAATGAGCCTCTTACAGAGATTGCATTACAACTCTACAACACTGCAAACTGCTATTGTCTTGACAAGGATCCCTTACCTGTAATTTCACGCCTAGACTGGGTGCCTCGAGTGCAACAAGATCGGATCTGCTGCTCGAGAGCGCAGGCGTGAGGCCTGTTTTAAGGACGATTTCAGCAGGGATGACTTTCTTACCCTCTCTTCCGATTGAATTACAGGAAATATAAATGTTGAGGAAAGTGGAAGAAGTCAGTGAATGCTTAACTTGTGAAGGTGAAAAGAACTTGACAATATTGAATATTTAAAATACCGATTAGTAAACACTAATTGTCTCGTATGTTAATTCCATGAGGCAATGCGTCTTAGCTCTTTATTTCATCAAGAGCTTATTTTCCTCGGTTCCTCATTGTTTTCTCTCACTTTTGTTATTATCCGGCTTTTTCTTCTGCGTTCTGGTGTGGTCAGGAACGAGTTAAATAGAAAAATTTGACAATTTCTTAAATTTCTACACCTACCTTATCTCCTTTCAGCAATATGGCAGCGTTATTATTAGTGATCGTTCACGACTGCTAATAAAGGTCCGTGGTAATCTAGGCGAGAGTTTTTCCTCGGTTGTATTGTTGACTTTTCACCAGCAAATATTGAGCATCTTTTAAATTACGAGGGACGAACACATTTCTGTTCCTTAAGTTAGTTCTTTGGGAGAGTGGTTTTGCTATGAGTCCTGCCAGTTTTTCAATATAATTATCATAGGTTTTTGGTTCGTCTGGGAGAGAAGGGTCTATCAAGCCGTCAGGAATGTTTATATCTTGCCCGAACATCAATTTGCTGGGGCAGATGCCGGATTCTGAGATAGGGGCGAGCCGGATTGCGAATAAAACGAAGGGTAATACGTCTAACCACCCTTGACTCTCCATGCCTGGCTCAGCTAGCATGGTTCTTAAACTGGTTAGAATCATCTTATGAGTTACCTCTACCTTGGAGTTCGAGAATGGAGCGTAGCTCGCGGTAGTTATATGTGTTATTCCTAGCAGTTTACAGACACTTTCAAATAAATGTGATGTGAAATTTCCACCTTTATCTGTGATGAGATGGCTTGGAACTCCACACATCGGGATTAGCTGATTTATTAATGTTTTAACGATGGTTTCTTTCGTGATATCCTTGAGGGGAAAGGCCCACACATAATGGGAGTACCTATCAATGAGGGTTAATAAATACTTGTATCCTCTACACACTGGTAATTTCAATATGTCACAGTTTAAATCTTGAAATTTGTATGTAACTTCTTTATATTTTCCGTAAATAGGGTTTATGCTCCGTCCGGTCTTGTTTATTTGACATTGAGGACAGCTTATTACAAGTGCTTTCACTCTCTTATGCATGTTGCGGAACACGAACTCAGTTTTCATCGCGGTAAGACAGCGCGAAATCCCGAGGTGTCCTTGAAAGTGAGTCATTCGTATAATATCGTCTATATGTTGTTCAGGGAGAATGACTCTGGCATAATTCAATGAGGTATCAACAAAGAGTGAGACTTCATTCTTCTTGAACCAAAAGGGTTGTTTCTTTATGATCAATGAACTTTTCTCTTTATTTTTAAGTAATGAATTAATGTATTCATCTTCTAACTGGTCTTTACTAATTGCAGCGTAGTCAACTTCTTTTCTGAAGCGTTTTATTAAGTCAATATGAGCTTCATTACATCGCTGAATTAAATTTATTCGTGTATTTTCAGTAAGTATATCATTTATTTCATCTAACTTTTTAGTTGGCGATTTTTCATTCATTTTTAGTAATTCTTTTTCTTCCATTTCAATTCTCTCTTTCATTCTCAACCCTTTGGGTTTTAAAGTCCCTTTTTTCTCAGGGGAAATATTTAAGGAATTTCTTTTGTTTACAATCTGAGTATTTAAAAGGTCTACCTTTTTACCCTTCATTGGACTGCTAACCGCGGCACGAGTGTGGTTTTGTTTTATTACCCTCTGATAACGAGCTTTGAGTTTTGGAGAAAGTTCTTCATATTTGTAGGTGGTTGTAAAATTTGAGCACGACTCCACGTGGACTGTGGGAACTTCGCTCTGATTGGCTAATGTGCTGAAATGAGGACCAATCACAGTGTTCGTAGGTGCAGATGTGATTTCTGATATTTCTGCTGCTTCAGGAGTTTCATTTTCATTGTTATTTGGATCCTCATTATTTATATCATTTCTTAACAAATACTCTTCTAAGGGATTTTTCTTTTTTGTTATCAATTTGAAAGTTTGAAAGAGACTTTGTAACTAGTTAATAAGTTTAGACTCCTAATTTCCCGAATATTGAAGTTTTTATCATCATTTGTTCTTTTATATTTATTGATGAGCTCGCGGCAGTTGGTTTCTATATTAATATTTTTATTTGTGAGGAGATAGCCGTACTTCTTGAAAACTTTTGTTAAGCAGACTAATAGGCGATTGGATTCATCATAAGTTCTTTCGGTAGGTGACAAGAGTGAACTATAAAAGGCAATCGGAAGGTGGTCTGTGCCAGTAGCGGATAAAATAACAGCAGCTGCAGATACATTTGTGGCATGTATGATAATTTTGTAATTAGAAGAGGTACCAGGATAAGCAAGTACAGAAGCATTTTCAACTGCCTTTTTAATATTTTTGAAAGCTTTATCTGCAGTTGAATTCCAGCAGACGCGGCGATTTGAGTAAGGTTTTCCTTTCAAAAATAGATTTAGGGGCGCTGTTATTTCAGAAAATAATGGGACGCTGCTTCGATAGAAACTAACGCGTCCGAGGAAAGATCTTAATTCTTTGATGGTTCGAGGCTTTGGGGTGTTTAAAATATCCCCAATTTTATCATGATTAGGTCTGATGCCGCTTGCATTTACAGTATAACCCAAATAATTAATCTCGCTCTGGGCGATTTGGCATTTTGCGGGATTTAAGCTTATGTGCAGATAACTTAACCTCTTCAACACCTTCTCCAGGAGAATTTTGTGCTCTTCTTCGGTCTTAGTGTGAATCAAAACGTCATCCATATAGGCCTGAGTATTCGGTAGGCCCTGCAGGACTGTATCAATGTAAGATTGAAAGATAAAGGGAGATGACACATAACCCATGGGAAGATTTCGGTAGGTAAATGAACGATCCGACGTTTGAAGTGATGGTAAAGTACTTTTGTGAGTCTGGGGCTAATGGCACTGAGTAAAATGCCTGCGTCAACGTCAAGTTTGGTGAAAAGACGGCTCCCCTGCAGGTTTGATATTGCATCTTGCAGGTGCGGAAGTCTCATTAGACTTCCTACTCAGCTCTGTTTGTTACAATTCTCGTGAAATCGGAGATTATTCTGACTCGATTTTCGCTTTTCTGAAGTACACTCATGGGGAAAGACTCAGGAGATATGGCTGCGTCGGAGGACGTCCTCGTAGCTACGTTAGGTTGTCCAGTTGCTGCTGTTTGTTTGACGCATAAAAGCTGATGGGGGACCGCTTGCTTCGGCTTTAAGGCGAGATTGGGCGGCTCCCTTTATATCTATTTTATACGAGGGAAAAATTGTTCGCTAGTTTATTAATGTCTCTCTGGAATATAGGCGCATCTTGCGGTCCTGCGTAGTTATTTTGACCGTTCTCAGCTATTGATCTGTGGCTCATTCGTCTTATTTTTTATTTTTATACTTAGTGTTATTTACTCCACCTTTTTTCTTGTTTCAATTTGATGTGGTGGTCTTTCGGGAGATAAGGGTTTTAACTAAAGTACCTCAAATATTTGATAATAACCATCATTAATATATTTAAATGAACTAGACAGCAGCAGGCAGCGGTAAGGAGGAGAGAGATTGGAGAGTTTGTGGATCGGAAGAATTGGTAAGCGAACATAAGCATTAAAATTCATCATTTTCTACTGCAATTTGATGGTCTCATTTTGAAATATGCTCTTAATAATAATATCTTCTTTAAAATTATGATGCCCATCTCAAATTCTTTTTTAAAAAGTCAATCCTAAAACTATGGGCTACTCAGCGACATATAAAGTGAACAATATATCTAACGTCCCCAATCTCCAGATGGGATTTCAATATTCTTAATGATCTATAGGATGTGCAATTTTTGAATTGTTAGCCAAGCAGTTCATAGTAGCCTACGGCGCTTTTTGATGTCATTGTAGCAGCGCATTTGTAACAGTGACTGAAGCAGATCCACAAGTCTTATCCAAATAATCGATCTATTTATATGTGTCATAAATTCTATATACACAGGTCGAATTGTCAAGTGCTTCGCAAACAACGGTACCTTCCTTGCTTTCCTCAACAGCGGCTGTAACTATCTCACTGCTTAATCGTCCGGCGCTCGTCATCAGCACTTATACAGTTGGTCTGAGCGCAGGTATTTGCTGACATTTGCTCCATCTTTCCCTTGTATTGTCTATGACGACCTCCCCCCCGCATTATAAAATTTGAGTCAAAAATGGACTTATCTCAAGGTGTATAAGGTTGACTAACAGTATAATTAAAATTGGTTAATATTGTACATTATCCAACATGCGGCTTGAGACATTTCCTTCGAGACCTTCATATTGAGGTCATATTCATTTAATAAAATCATTATTTGTTGATATATTTTTGTTTTGTGGAACTACTACACTTTTCATATTTAAGATTTTTAGAGTCTTTATAACTAAGTGATCATCATCCTTGTACATTGTGGTGAATTGAGTAATGGTTGACTGTTACGTAATTTTCATTTTATTTGTTCATTTTTTCATCTTTTTTTGTGTACTTTAATGGTATTTATCTTAATGCATTTGTTAGTGCTGGTATTGTATCTATATTTGAATCAAGGTTTCTGATCAATGATTGTTCATCAATAGTTTTAATATAATATTATTTTCATTGTCATTACTATCAGTATTATTGTATAATTATTTTATTATTATTCATTATTATTTATTTATCTATTTATTATTATTATTATTATTCTGATTATATTATTATTATTATTTATATATTATGATTATTAATATTCAGGTAGTAAGTAGTATAGTTAGTAAGTATTCAGTAGTAATATTATTTTCCTATTTTTATTATTGTTTATAGTCAACTCAATTTATTGATATAATTTTCATTTAATTCTTCAGCACTTTTATTTAGTAAGTTTATTTCATTCATACACATCACCGTTTCGTAATAGGCGTCAACTTATGCACTTGACATGGTCATTATTAAATCTCACTTTGTCTATTGTGAGTTATCGTTTCATTTCACGTGCTGCTTATTAGATGGTATATGGTTGCGTCAGCCTCTTTGTTAGCGTATTGTTCTCGACGATGAGGGGACACGTTTTTCTGTTATTACCATTTATATTAATTGGATAGCATAGGACATTCATAGTTGCTTTTCACAGGCGTATGTCTTTGAAGAGATATGCGACGCAGATGAGAACATAATTGAGTGACCTCGCGTTTATTAAAGGCTTTACTGTACCCATTGTGTATCTGTGTTTTCTGATACGTGACCGTTACTTTTGGGCACGTGATCCGAGATTTTCTCTGTCAGGCTGTGTAGTCTGCTTGGTTTTTAACGCGACAGCTTGAAAAGGAGTGAGCGAGCCGTTCACAAGGTTTGGTGAGTGGCTGCAGCCAGCTGGTGGGTTCAACTTGTCTTCACCCTGCGGTGTCTGATTTTCATGTATTGCGTCTCGTGTGCGCGCGCTGTGAAGAAGGGAGGCGGAGTCTGTTCTGTTACGTACAGAAATTCACAGAGCCCCAAGTCTGTTCTTCGTTGTTGATGATATATTTCTTTCTTTTGCGAACGGAAAATTCTTATATTAGTGATCGTCCGATTAAACTTTGAACCATTCCTGACAAGTCAATTTCTTCTTCTGCTAACTCGAATATGTACTGACATCGTGAATATTTTGGGGCAGTCCTGCTCCTTCAAAGAAGAGTGTCTATCGCAGATTTGGGGTTGTTTTATCCACACTATCGAAGCTCTTATTTCCCCATACCGCCCTTGACTACGATGGGATATCACTGGGCATATTTCAATCGTGTCTCATGCCTTGGCGTAAATCATCGCTGGATTCCTGTCCTTAAGGCGGGGAGGTAAACTTCCTCGATGTTTTGTAATGAGCAGACGATAAGCGTTGTTTTGAAGAGGAAAAGTGATTTTGGAGACCAAATTTGTGGGCAAGATTGGAGCCAACAAACGAACACGTTCGTGGGTATCTTCTATGTGATTTAATTTGAAGATCGCTGTGGTAGCACTTAACCAATTTATAACATCGTATGGATCAAAGGTTTGGTTAATTTTGATATTTGAACATGGTCATATTCGTGAGCTGTATGTTTTAAAATTGTCGAATCGACATTGGACGCCGCGTCCTTTCCCTTTTGGCGCGCAAGATGGTGGGCGTTCGTTTTGCATCGTCATTTTCTCTGAGCGATGAACCGAGAATGGCGCTCTCCTCATCAAGAGAGGGGAAAATGCGTTGGGGAGAGGGGAGGTTTGGTCGCTTCCCGTCTTTTTGTGGACTTCTTTGTTTGAGTCGTTCAAAGTCAAGCTTGCTTCTTTAGGTCGAGTATCATCCATTTTCTGATTGGTCTTGGGTTGTTCAACTCGACTGATTTTGAGTCACTTGTTTTGGCGTGCTTGATTTTAGGCCTAAATCGAGAGTTGAATTTGAATGTTCGCCTTCGCGAAGGTAATAACGGACTTTTATTCTCGCTGATTTTATGATGATGTTAATAAAAACTTTCTTCAGCGTTATTAATTTTGACTTCATAATAATTATTTTACTTTATCTAACTATCAATATTTTAAGCACAAAAATATGACGATGAAATGTACCGATTTTTGTTTTTTTTT
>JABUQX010036112.1:30000-40625 GCA_015478945.1 Trachelipus rathkii | reverse complement strand
TATATTTATATTATATATATTATATATGTTGTATTATATATATATTATATAATATATATAATATTATATATATATATATATATATATATATTAATATATATATATATATATATATATTATAATAATATATATATATATATATATTATATGATAAATTCTAGTGTGAGCAACGTTACATTGTGTGCAAAGTTTATAGTTTTTATAGTATATTTGCAGCATGTGATTCCAAATTTCACGTACATCTTTCGGTCTCAGTATTTTAGGATTTAATTTCATTTATTATCGTTCACAATTTTGATTATTGTTCTTCTTATGTTACATAATTTTGATACATACCATATTTTAAGTTATAATATTGATGTCAGTAAAAGTTTATCTCTACCAGAGTTTCATTAATACATCCATATTATTAACGCAATATACTCCATTTAAGACTACCAGTACTACGCTATAACAAGCATTCAAATAGTAAGTACAACAAAAAGGTATCTGAAAAATGGCGATTCTTGTCACCGCCTGAGTATTTTCTGTGTCGCATTTTGCGTTTCGTTGCCATCTCTCTCTCTCCGGGAGGGAGCCTCAATAATCTCTGATATAGCTAAAAGATATGTAACATATTTAAGTTATTCAAAAACTTTTTTTTAAAAAAAAATTAAACAAATTCAATACATAAAGATACAGTCTTATAAAAAATCAATTTGAGTTCATTAATTCTTGAAAATTATATATAAACTATATATATAAATATATATATATACTCACTATTATATATAATAATATATAAATATATATAGAATATATATAATATATATATTATATATATATATATATATATATATATATATAATATTATATATATATATCATAATCCATTAGGTTAGGGCCTAGTTGTGGTGTGTGTGTGGGGGAAGAGTCACCCATCTCTCACAAGATTGGTTGTTGCTACATCAAAAAGGCGTGAACAGTCCATGCCATTGAAGTCATTGCAACGCCCCAGCGATAGATGCTCATTGGTCTACTAATTCATGACGAAAGAAGGATCAAGTCTTCTTAGTGACGTCACTATAATCAGATCATCTTTCCCTCTCAATCTCGTCACGAATGTATGACGCCTTAAATCTCACTCTCGTCACGGATCCATGACGATAACACAAGTTTACGTCACGAATGTTTTCTAACTTTTAAATTACTTATTTTTGTTCTTTTTGTTGTTGTTTTATAAATATATAAGAAATAAATAAATAATATAATGATGAATAATGAATAATATAAAATACAATTAATTAAATCTTTAAATAAAAAGATTAAGCGACGATGAAAATTTGAACTTCAATAATTGTGCCATCAGCATTCCCTTTTCTTCGTTCGAGTTCTTACAAGCTTGCAAAAATTGAAAAGCAAATTGGAAGCAAATAAAGTTTATTGATTAATTAAAAATATCTTAATATATTATATATATATATATATATATTATAGTAATATATATATATATATATATTATATATATATATATATATAGTATATATATATATATATATATATAATATATATATATATATATATATATATATATATATATATATATATATATATATAGATATGACAGAGTTCAAAGAATGTTTTCTTTCCTTTCGAGTTAAAATTTATATATATTATATATATATATATATTAATATATTATAATATATATATATATATATATATATATAATATATAATATATATATATATATATATATATATAGTATATATATTATATAATATATATATATGTACCGTATATATATATATAATTATTGTGTTTCAGCAGTACATGTGTTAGTAGTAGGGCGCGGAATTGTTGCAGAAGGACTACCTACTGAAGGAAGACGAGTTCACTCCAGAGTAGTATAGCACTCATTTCCCCCGTCATCTCAAAAGATACCTTCCAGAGTAAGATTACATTATACAGTTTTTAATTAGAATTTTTTTTTCTATAATAAATAGAATAGGAGAGCATTACTCGCCTGTATTGAGCACTATTACGTCATTACTAGTACATATAGATACATACTGATGATCTATTAACTACTGACAACTACTGTTTAAACTTATTATTATACCTTGTAATCTAAATATAATACCCTTCCTTTATCATTTCACTCATTCCTAAAGCTATCTGAACTTAAAGGCGATAGGCATGCTAATGGGTAGAATATAAAAGAGAGTATACAAACACACCTCAATATGTACTTAATCCACACATACTTGACAATAACTCAGAGTGCAAAGGAATTCTGTTTATATGCCACTTTTGCTAATATTTATCTTATGTAGTGGGTGGGATGTGAATGTAAATTTGAAGATGGGGGGACAAGCCGTGGAAGTACAGATAAGTGACCAAACTGAATACAGCGCCGCTGGGTAAGAAGTGAGTTAGGATAGATATTCGAAAGAGGTTTAGCAGGGTTGCCCACCTTGCAGTCAGCGTTGCTGGAAGCCGTCCTTCTCGGCTGCTGTGCACACTGAGTGTAAAAAGCTCTAAAATTTAGCTTTGCACCACAGTATACCCCAGGGCACCCCTTGGCACCCTTGGGCACCATGGTGAAAATGCTCGAAAAATATGAAGTTATCGTTCAAAATAACCCCAGGGCACCCCTGGCACCCTCGGCACGCCTAATGTTAAGGCTCCAAAAGTGCATAGATTAACGATCACACGTGCCCAAATATTAACAGGTATCTGCACACCAATGTGCCTTCAAAATTAATGCAGAGCTAGTTCAATTTTACGTCGACACACACAGGGTAGGTTTAAATCTGTTGGAACACTACAGTGCACCACTCGCCTCCACGTCCCGATTGACAATGGTTGCATGCCTAATAGAACCAACCCAGGTGTCACCTTATATAGGAGCACCACTTGCCTCATAATTTAATTGAGCGTCCTGTCACAAGCTATCCTAATCCTAGTTGTCGGATTCTTCTCAGACATAATGATGTAAAAATTAATGTAGCAGTATAATCTCCAGGAGCAGTGTCGTTCTGTTCGTTGCCTACCTTGAAAAGACTCAGCTAATATTATTATTTCATTCCACGTTTCGGGGATGAAATGAAAAAATTAGATAATATGGAAAGGTGTTTAATTTCTGAACGTGATGCAACAGCATAATAAAAAATGAACGACACCGAACGACTCGAAAAACTCTTCGAGCTTTACACCAAAATGACCGCCAAGAAAGGAGACCGATAATAACACGGCATAACAAATCGACATTTGACGACCCCTTCTGAAATCTAATCCGTATTTCTTCTAATTCTGTGTGTAATACCCTTAAAATATTTCTTGTACAGGGTATACTACAATTTCACATCGTTGCCATATACTCAGTGGTCAGCACCCGAGCGCGAATGAGCGGCGCGATTTACATATGAAAGTAAGCCGAGAAATTAATTTCATACCTGTCTTCCTCGGGCACCTCAATGCAGATGCTATCTCAATTGTCGGAATGAAATATAATACAGGAGATATTTGTTGAAAATATTTCATAAGACGATTCTCTTTCTGTATAATTGATTATGCCAGTAATTATTATCTAAAGGATCTTAGAACCAAGATTAATGTAAAGCACTCTAGAGGATGCAATTTCTTACGCGTTTAGGTAACAGTGGCACATAATGGTGCTTCCTCTGTCTCAGAGACTTAGCACTCATTACAGAAAGCAAATGTGATTATCTTTCACACAGGTTACATTTTCTTTGAACACTCTTTGTCTACCTGCCATAAGAGCGGCAACATTTTCTGGGAGAGTATAGTGAAATATTTAGGGTCGCGAGATACTGTTTTACTGTGTTCTTAAACAAAGACAAATCCGACTGCGCTTACTTACGTTTATCAGCTTCTCCGCTGATCTTTACAAAACCACAGAACCATACGACATAAGAAACAAAAGAAAAAAGAAAAAAAAAAAAAAAAAAAAAAAAAAAAAGAGAAAAATACCATTAAACATCACTGCTAAGGTCTTCCGATACAGGGCAAATACCGGATGAGGTTTACAGAGAAAATTATTATCTCTGAATCTTAGTAAGGGATTCAAACAAATGATGTTTTAAATTGAATCCTTCACAACTTGAAAGACACTCCTGCTTTCCTTCTTAGTTAATTAAAAATAGAAAAACAAAAATAAAAGCAGATGATCCAGTTGGCATCTGTCCTTTAAAACAATTTTCAATATACAGGAAGCTCAGTGGGAGTGGCAGTCGGATTATGTCTACACCCGCATATCGTCATCCCGCTACTATCCAGTATAGGAGAAGAAATAGAGGTAAAAAGAAAGATAAGAGAGTAGAAGGACTGTTTTTGGAAAAGGGTTACATAGAACATGAGTGATTTCTCAATAAGTTCTCCTAAACCCGCAGCTCAGTAAAAAGAGTGGTAAAAGTAAAATGAGGTAGTGGTAGGAGTCCTCACTGAAAGTGTTGCAACGCGCTCACGTGGCCAGACAGGTTCGCGCTGTGCGTATGATTGCTGAGATCCTCTCTCAAACTAAGAGGATAGGGTCAGCACGCTTCTGTGGTTTAGCACGATCGACTTGCTTTCAGGGTTTTCACACTTGGAATGCGAACCAACGTCTCGTCCTTACACTGCTTTCTCCACTTCTCGAGGCCACTGGCAAATGAGGATTATGCCTCAAGGTGCGCGCAACTCTCCGTCGATTTTTAGCCGTACCATGGAAATGGCACTCTCCGGCTTGCTAGGCGTTGTTTGTTTTACTTTATTGACGAGTATTCCTCTATTTTTCGGAGTAAAAAGACATTTCTGAAACTTTATTACATTCGTTAAAGGTTTATATAATGCTTTAAAGTAGATACTACAACCTCAAAATAATAAAGCGTTGATATATGGTATATATAATCTTTTAAATAGTAGTGGTCACGTTTCGTAAGTTTTAAAATCGAAGTGAGAACCAGGAAGAGCTAATCCTCTGATCCAGTTTAAATTGCCGAAGCTATTAAAGGATTTAAAATTCCTCAGAATGTGTCTGATGTCCGTTCAACCCTTGGTTTTTTCAATTATTTTCGCCACATGATACCCCATTATTCTTCCCTTGTGCAGCCCCTAACTCTGCTCCTAAAGAAGAATATTCCATTTTCTTGGCAAATCGAGCAGCAATCTGCTTATGACTCTTTGAAGAAGTTTTTACTTTTAGATCCAGCACTTTCTTTCCCTGATTACTCTAAACCGTTCATTTTGAGCACTGATGCTTCTGATTTCGGTATAGGCGCCGTATTAGCTCAGTTAGATGAGAAAATGGAAAAGAAAAACCTCTAGCTTTCACTTCCAAAATGCTAAGTAAAGCTGAAATCAACTATAGTACGACCGAGACTGAGAAAGAAGCGTTGGCCATAGTACATGCTCTAACCCAAATTAGAACTATCTACATATTTGGTTATCCGTTCTTAAAATTTTAGTCACGAATCATTCCGCATTAGTACATTTTTTAGACGGAGTTAAGACAATTAGCTGGTGTCTAGGAAAGGGTGGAAATGCGTCAAAATCAGTGTGCGTTCAACCCCCGAGATAGGTGCATATAACAGAGGGAGCAAATGTCGAAATATAAGTATTCCTGAGTGTAATCTCAGTCAGGTCACACCAGTTCCTGGACGAGGTGGAACCTATAACTTAGATTGTCGAATGAAGACCTGCGCTGGATCACAAAACTGCTGCCATTACGGTTCAACAAGTTTAAAAATCTTCCAGAAGAGCTTCCATAGCTCTTGTTCATAATCCTATTCCAAATAGTTTTTCCCGATACTAAGTTTAGCACTTTCTTTACAGATGATGTTGTTTTCCATGAACAGCGTAAATGTCCTAGATTATCAGAAAATTATTCAATAATATTGAAATCTCCACCCGGCAGTTGTCTCTCACATGAATGAAATTATGTGCAGAAGAAATTTACGATTATGTGGCGCCCTCCTCAACCCAAAAAACAGAGATATATGCTCGAAGTTAACCCGATCTGGGCTTAATGTAATATAACTGTGTATAACTATTTCTGAATCATAATACACTTTTGCGGGTCATCCGGGTGGCTGATCGCGAGGGCTGAAATACCGCATTCAGGAAAGGACTATACCGTTTCCTCGTATTTCTACTTGTCTTTCTTTTGTAAACAAGTGTGTACTTACTCTGCTCTGGTTGAAGTCGAAGGTTCCCGAAAACCCCAGGTAACAGTTGCTCACTCCTATCTTATATCCCTTACTGCTTACTATCCTTTAATTAGATGATACGATTTAGGATACCATAGGAATTCCAGATATCAAAATGTAAAAATACAGGTGCTAGAATACTCCTGTTTTCAAAGAAAGTGCGCACTGTGTAGATATATGTCGCAAATATGCCCTGTAGCTTCTAGGGATGGTAAAGTAGTTGCCGAAACTCTCTTAAATAGAGTCATCTTGCATCATTCCGTACCGGAAATCCTCATCACGGACCGAGCTGCCGAGTTCACGTCAGAATTTTTCAATGAAGTCTGCAAAACATGGAACATTAAAAATCGAACTATTGCCGTCAGACATCCTGCGAGCAACAGTTTGGTTGAAAGAGAAAATAGACGTATAGAGGATTACTTGCGTCATTTCGTTTCCATACAGCACGACGACTGGGGAAAATACATTTCTTTTGCCCAAATTTCCTTAAATTCTACTTATAACTCTTCTATTGGTAATACTCCTCATTTTCTGGTCCATTTTTATGTTCGTAGGCTACCCTACGACCTCCCTGACTATGTTTCTCCTTTTGTTAATAAGACACAGCCTTTAAAGGATCATCTATATGATTTTAACGCGGAAATGGCCGAAAGAGCAGCCGCCATCCGCGAATTGGCTCGTCAAAAATTAGAAAAAGAAACACTAAGAATCGCCCAACAACAGCACTCAAAGGCTCCTATACGTCCTATACGTGTTGGCGATTATGTCTATTTACTTGCTGTAAAACCTCCCCATTTATCTCCGAAATTATTCAAGAAATGGGTTGGTCCTTATTTAGTTATCAATGTTCTTAAATTTAACAAATATCTTCTCAGATGTCTTGTTACTAATAGAGAATTTGAGTCTCATGTGGATAATTTAAAGATTCTTCCCATGCCGATCGTTAAAACGGTGGACAACAATCTTTCGTCCAGTTGGCAATCCTATGATCCTATAAGGAATCCTCCATTGCCCCCGAAACCTGTCCAGCGTGGCTTTCGTCCACGTGGAGGGGGCCCATCTTCTGATACTCATTCAGACAACGATGATGATGATGAGTATGATCTGCAATACACGTTGCCACCTCCAGTACAAGCTGTGCAACAACCGGTCCAGCCACAACACCAACAACTCCGAGTTCAGCAACATCAACCAATGCAACAACAACTCAGGGTTCGGCAACATCACCAGGTGTCACAACGGCTATCACCAGGTGTCACAACGGCTATCACCAGTACAACAACAGCAACACCGAGGACAGCAACATCAGAGAGATGTAACTCCTATCTCTCCTGAATCTTCATTACCACCTTCGGTACAGTCTTCCCCAAGACAAGTTCATCATACTCCCCATCAACAAACAACCCAAAGAGTTCCATCCGATTCATCTTTGGCACAAGATCCTAATGGAAGTTTTAATCCATATTTAACACATTCTTTACGAAAGAATATTTCTTATAGCTCACCACAGCTTTCTTCTCCCTTTTCTCAGCCTAATTTGTCTGGTCAGAGCTCTATGCATAGCTCTCCTCTTCTCTCTAGGCGTTCTTCTACTCATAGTAGTGGTCCTCCTTCTTCCCCAGACCAACAACAAGGTGTTAGAAGTCCTATTAGATATTATGATGAATACCCTAATATCCAATCTTCTCCTTCTCCTGAAGAAACTTTTATTAAGGATGATAGACGAATAGATCCTTCCTACCGTCCTCATCCACAATTTAGAGGTCCTCGTGCAAATTCTCCAATGAGACTTCGCAGTCATGCGAGACGAGTGTCACCTCCTCCTCCAGCTAATCCTGAATCGCCTTCTTTCCATTCAGTTGATCCACGTACTATCTCCTGGACTCCAAATCCTAATGTTCGTTCTAGATCTGTTTCCGATATATTTAGACAATTTCCCTTGGATGTTTCCAGAGTAGATCCTCCTGCCTTACCTCTGAAGTCGAGAGACATTCCTCCTGCCTTACCTCTTAAGTCAAAGGACATTCCTCCTTCATTGCCTTTAAAATCAAGAGATATTCCTCCTGAATTGACACCTAAGCTTCCACCTAAATTACCTCCGAAGCTTTCGCCCAAATTCACTAGTGTTCTTGATTATTCTACTCCTACCTATTCTCAAAGAATGTACCCCGTACGAAATATTCTACAACCTTTCCATTCTACTCCTATAACGGATGTACAAACTCCCTCTTCTAATATTTTACCTCAACCTTCTACTACCTCCTCTACTGTCAATCCTACACCCAGTGGTACGGATTTTGCCAGCACTGGAGCTATACCTAAACCAAAAAACATAAACCATATCAATCAAATACAAAATCAACAATATAATTATTACCCATAGAACACACATATATAACTCGTGTTCATCTCGTATTTACTCAACGGTCCTTGAAGTAAGTATGAAATTGTAAATTGTGTAAATAATTAGTTTTAAGAATCAATCTACATCGTGTGTTCTACGCGCGATTTGAATATAGTAAGTAAGTAAGTCGAACTTTCGTGTGTATGCGCGCGGGATTTCGTTCTTTTAGTATGTAAGTTACACAGTATTATATCCTATATTCTTAATACATAAGTTACATTTAAATGCCTATTCTTTAAGTGTTATATCCTATACTCTTATATGTTATACTTTATATTCCTATATGTTTGTACAGTATACTTCTATATGTTTTGTATTCTTATAACTTTTATATGTATAGGTCTATACCTATCTTTTTACAAAATGAAGAAAATAAAATAAAAATGAAAAACAAAAGAAAATCGAAAAATATGAAACCAAACTATATTTACTTTTAAAATTACTAGATGTTATATATATGCTTTTTGTGTTATATATTATAATTATGAATTATTCATCTATCTTAATTGTTATGTCTCCTTTTTCAGATGTTGACTTTATCTATCCTCCCGCAATCTCATTTAATCATGCTTCGCTTTTGCTTTGCTTTTTGTTTAAGTTTTCCTTACTCTAATGCTAAAACCGATAATGCTATAATGATTAACCCTGGTCTCATCATGGATTTTGACAGCAATGTCAAATTTATTTCTGGATACTTAGATCTACGAGTAGATTTAAGGAACTCTAGAGAAATTTATACACAACTGTTAAGTTCCAAAACTGATGTCACCAATTTATGTGAATCTTTCTTACCATTCTTTAGAAAGAAAATATATGCTTTTGAATCAACAATTCCTAATTCGAAAGAAGAACATACCTGGCGACCTTTAAATTCTATTGATCATTTTCCTCCTACTCCTATCCCTAAAAGGAGAACTTACACTTTAAACCGCTTTAGACGACAATCTTATATCCCTGCCATCTCTTACAATAGTACCTTGTGGAATCAAAATAACCATATCTATGTATATCAAATGGATATTTTAGATCGATATGCTTCTCATACCTTACAACAACTAAATTTCCTCTTGAATGATCCATGGATAAATTCTTATTCTTCTTCTTCCTCTACTTCAAGGAAACGTCGTGGTTTACTTGACGTCGGTGGAAAATTCCTGCGTTCTTTATTTGGAACTGCTATGGACGATGATGTCCAATCATTGCAGAAGCAAATAGCAGTATTGTCTGAACAATCAGATAATGTAAATTCCCTATTTTTAAGGTTTAGAGACCAATTGAAATCTAATACAAATTCCCTCTCTACCTTGACACAATCAATAGATGATTTGAAAAATCAAACCCAAAACCTCCAATGCTTTTTCCTTCTTTAATGCAATAAATTTGATAGATTCATATTTTTCTATTTTAAATACATATATGCAAAATTTGTTAGAACTTAGAAATAATATATTAGACGCTTATTTATTGGCAAACCAAAGACTACTTCCTATACATTATATTCCTTCTTAAATTTAAAACCCTTCATTTTAGAAAGTCTACAGGGAACCCATTTGGATACTATCATCCCTTTCTCTCCAGAAAATTTCTATGAATTTCTTTCCTTCACATGGACTATTTTAGATACTGTTCCCTATAGTATCGTCACCTTAATTCCCTTTTCTGATCATGATGTATATAACGCTTATCGCATGATTCCTTTTCCTACTCCTACTAACTCTGGGCATTCTCGCATAGTGTTTAAACCTAAATATAACATTTTCTTTGCAAATAAACAAATTATGAAATATAGTTATATGTCCAATGTGCAATTTTCTCACTGTTTACATGTACTTAATAATTCCATATGTCCTATGTTCCAGTCCCTTAGTTCATTTACTTCTCCATCCTGTGAATTGTTTTTGTATACTAATAATACATTCATGGACCTAAAACATAACACCCCATTACATTGTAATCATGAATACCACTTAACTAAAGAACCATATTCAATTCAAGCTCATTCCAAGATAATCATTTCTTTTAATGACCCCGTA
>JABUQX010036112.1:20000-22500 GCA_015478945.1 Trachelipus rathkii | reverse complement strand
ATAATATTTGTAAAAATAATTTAAGTAGTAAAACGGACTGGAAAACAGAAGAAGTTATTTTTTATTTTCATAAAAACAATGAATATTTATAGTAATATATACTTTAATTGTATAGGTAAAAGCGAGCTTATGTTATATAGGTTTACTCGGCTCTAGCAAATGGGTAATTTAAAAGAGGTGTATAAGCATACAATACTAGGATATGTAAGTATGCATAACATAAATTAAATCATACTTCTTACTTAAAAGTCTACAGCTGAAAGGTAACAATAATTTCTTGTACATATTGGCGGAGGATAAATCGATACCGTAGATAATTTACGAATGAGATAAGTAATGAAATATCTATTATCACTAATATTGTTTGTCATAGAGTTAAAAAGCTTTACTATTAATGTAACTTGAAATTTACGTAATATTCGACGATTTTTAATTAAAGTGAGTGATAGTACAGAAGCTATTAGAAAGAATAACTGGAGAGCTAAGTTTTATCTTCAAGTGAAGAAATCGCTATAGGTCATTCACTACTAATAATCTAGATTTGATAAATTACCAGTAACTTAAGTTATTCAAATTACCTGTCACAAATTTTAATATATAATATATATTAATATATATATAATATATATATATAATTATATATTATAATATATTATATTATATATATTATATATATTAATATATATATATAATATATAATAATATATATTTTATTTATATATTATAATATATATAATATATATATATATTATATTAATTAATATATATAATATATATAATAATATATAATATATAATAAATAATATTATATATAATATAATAAATATATATATTATATTATATATATATATATAATATTATACTAATATATAATATATATTATATATATATATTAATTAATATATTATATATATATATATATATATATTATAATATATATTATAATATATATATTATAATATAATATATATATATTAAATATACATTAATATATAATATATATATATATATATATTATACTAATAATATGTTGTGACTATTGTCATTGGTATGTATAAGTAGATAATTTCCCTTAAGCATGCGCTACATGCTAAGCAAGCAATAAGGATTCGCCCCTGATACAAACCCTACTTAGTATTATTTTTAATGTCATAAATTTTAACTAAGTTGTACTCATTATAACATATATATTTATATTAATTATATATTATTAATATATGATATATATATTTTTATGATCATTAATATTATATATATATATTATATATTAAAATATATTAATATATATATTAATAATATATATTAATTAAAATATATTGTTATAAGTATAAAATCTTGAGAAAGTACATTATTTAATAAGTAAACTGTAGCTCTACTAATTCGTCACTGAAAATAAAATTACATTATAAGATTTTATTATTAAAAGTTTCTTTCATTTGCATTTTTAATAAATCAAAAGAAAATGAAACTTTATTGAATTGATATTTATTTTATGATAATTTGATTTTATAAAATTCTAAATAGATACGGTAATTTATTTTAGTAAATACTATTATTATTATTAATTTTTTATTTTATTTTTTTATTAAACTAAATAATAAAATATTATTTATTATTTTCTTATAATTTATTTACCATTATTTAAATTAGTATAATATATATATATAATATAATTAATTTGACCATTCTATGTATATGATCAGTAGAACACGTTGTATTATATATTCATGTATGAATACTAATAATTAATATAAATAAATATAATAATTAATAATATATAAATAATATAATAATAATTAATAATAATAATATAAATTAATAATAATAATAATATAAAATAATAATGATAGTAATAGTAATTGAAATAATAATAATGACATTGTAATTGACTTCTTATTATAAGGTATATTAATATTAATAATAAATTAATAAATAAATAATTAATAAATAAATAATACGAACAGCAATAAAATAAGAAATTTATAATAATAATATAATTAAAATTAATTGGAACAATAAAATAAATACATAGTTACTCTATATTACACTACAATTATGATTATGAGTGTATTAAATAAATAGATACATAATCTCTGTTCAAAACTTTTTAAAATCACCAATTGATTCTAAGGTGGGCAACTATATAAGTGTGTTGTTCACTATGTAGATCTGCTGGATATTATGTAGTGTGCTTTATTATAAGTTTAATTGTGCGAGTTTAATAGTATTGTGGATGTGATGGTTATGATGTGTAAATATCATATGAAATGTTAGATTAGAAAGGTGATGAGTTGTAAAAAGTGTAAATTTAAAATTGAAGACTAAATTGAAAATTTTTAAAGTTATGAATTAGGAAAGTTAGAGATATGAGAAAGGGCGTACTGTCAATAAGAGTAGGAATGGTGTAAATTATTATTATTCGTTTCAATAAATATCTAAGATTATTTCGTTTCCTAAACATAATCTCCAGTTTTTATTTTTGTATTTCGCTTTATTTTAT
>JABUQX010036111.1:12500-24478 GCA_015478945.1 Trachelipus rathkii | reverse complement strand
GAAGACAGAGAAGAAGAAGGAAGAAGAAGGCAGAAGAAAGAAGAAGAAGAGAAGAAGAAGAAGCAAGAAGAAGAGAAGGAGGAAGAGAAAGAGGAAGATGAAAAAGAAAGTTTACCCAACTTAGGACGAGTTTTTACATTAATAAATCTTGAAAACAGCTCATGAGATATGAATCTCATTTTAATCTAGTATTCATGAGAGAAAAAAAAACTGAATAATAATAGAATTTAATATTAATTTACATTTTGGAAAAGTCAGAAAAAAGATAGGACGCAAGGAAGAGATAAGCTGTGATTTTACTATATAGAAATGTTCTTAGTCGTTTGGCTTCTCTGAAGGGAAAAAGGTAGAAAAGGAAGAACAAAAATTTAGAGAAAACAAAAGATGGATTTTATAATATTGAAATTGTGTTAAAAAAGATGGTTTTCTTTTCTTTCTTTATTATCTCTTTTTTGTCTTTTTTTGTTTTTTTTCTTTGTTTTTAATGTTTTGAAATATGGATGAGATGTTTGACAATAGTATCAGTAAAGCAAAAGAAAATGAAAGAGATTAAGGATTTAGTGTGAAAGTGTTTCTCATTTCGATACTAGAATACGTTAATTAAGGTTATAATTTCAGCTTTTCGGACTATAAAATCTATATAATCAATATACTTACTGATATATATTACTTATATATATCCTTTATATAATATATACTTATTTATAATATTACTATATATATATATATCTATATTTATTATATATAATATTCTTATATTTATTATATATCTATATATAACCTATAACAACTCCCATTATTCATAATTAATATATATATTATTATATCTATATATATATTATATTATATTTATATATATTATTATATATATATAGTCTAATATCTATCTATATTTTATATATTATTTATATTCTTATATATAAATATATATATATATACTATCGATATATAATACATCTTTTTATATACTTGTTATAATTACGTAGAGTAAATTGCTAAATATACTTACTTATATTATTTCTATCTATATATTATATATATCTTATTATATATATATATACTTATTAGTATACTATACATATACTAATTATTACTATATATTCATATATTACTATACTATCTATATAAATATATATTATATATATATTTTTCATATATTATATACTATAATATAAATACAATACATTATATATAATATATTATATATATATATGATATATATCTATATCGAAGCTTGAAATTTATACCTTAATTGTTGTATTCTAAGCAGTTATCCGAAATGAGAGCATTTCACACTAAATCTTAATCTATTTCATTCTGTCTTTTTTGCTATGAATTATATTGTCCACATCTCATCCATATTTTCGAACATTAAAAAACAAAGAAAAAAAAAAACAAAAAAAGACAAAAACAATTAAATCAAACAGAGAAAAAAATCTTTTTCACTCGTTTCATATTGAAATAAAAATTCTAATATTCATAACGTTCAAATTATTTCTTTTCTCCCTTTTTTAGTTATTATTTTTTTACTTTTAAAAATAGAATCGCCATGAATCAACGCAACATTTTCAATATACTGATCAAACACCTCACGCAGCTCCTTATCCTCATTTCCTTGCGTCTATCATTTTCTTCTGTCAATGACTTATTCAATGTAATTAATTAAATTCCATATTTTTTTATGCACTTAAGATTTTCTGACTCAATAATTAAATCCCATTTGGTTGAAAAAATTTAGCGTTTTTTCAAAGATTATTATTAAACCCGGAGGACGGATCGAAAAACATGCTAATTTTTTTGCTTCTCCTTCTTACTTCATTTCTTGTTGCTTTATTGAATTCCACTTTTATCTTCTTCTTCTCTCTGTCTTCACATTTTTCTTCTTTCTTTCTGTATCCTCCCCATATGTCCCCAGAGGGGGGTAGGGTGCTCAATCTACACTGGAATAATAGTTTTTTTCATCTTCTTCTTCCTTCTTTCCAGGGGGCAGGGGGGAAATTTTTCTAAAAAACAAGGACCCTTCTCTTGAAAAGGGCTTAGCCCTTTTAAACTAATTATTCAACACACGGTTGAAATTCAAAATCTTATGCAGATTATGTTGTCATTTTATATTCTATGGATTATATATTTACTATATACATATCAAATATATTAATATATACTATATTAATTATGTATATAATTATATATTATATATATATATATATACTATAATATTAATAATATCCAGTATAATCATATACTATATATATATATATATAATACTATACTTTTGAACTTCACTTCATCCCACTCAGGGAGTCGTATCCGGGTCTCAGTATAACAGGATCATTTGCTTACATTGACTTGTTGGCTCTTCGTAACTTAGGAGTCTGTGTGTGCATGAGACTGCCTGAGCCATTATTACTATCGAATAAATGAAAATATATATTTTCTTAATGTTACGTACTGTGAAAAAGAGCATTAAGATTATTTCAGCTGGATCATCAAGGCCATGTCTAATGAGGATGGCCCTTAAGTCATCTTTTCTGTGGATAGATTTCGTTGTTAATTGGCTGTTAGAGAAAATACTTTGTTGCAGTGTTTATCACTGCCTTTCAGAACTCTGTTTTTAAAGCTACTAAATACAATATCTTAAAGAGAACTATATTTTCTGAAACACAAAACTCATAACTTCGTATGGCAACTTACAATATTTTTCGGTAATTTTTTTTGTGATCTCCGGTTCGCTAAGTTAGTAGAGCCAACTGGTTTAGGTGCCTATGAGACGATACTCGTTGACTCCTTGTTCTGCAATAGGAGATTTGTTTGCCCTACGCTAGAATATACTTATACATAATCACTATATTATATTTTATACTATATTCACATCATAATATAATTAACTATAATCTCAAATACCATATACTAATCACTTACTACTATATGATATATACTCCTATCACGTCTGTCTGTCTGGTGTATGCTTGTGATATACAAAAGGGCGAGAGGGCCGTTAGGATGCTCACAAGAATTTACTGCTCCATGTAGATTGAAAGATCTGATCTCCTTTTACCCTACTACTTACTTCAATATAATATAATAGTAATTAATAATAATTAATAACTTTTCATAATAATACTAATAATGATAATAATATAATATTAATAATAATAATTAATAATAATTATAATAAATATTATAATAATTACTATAATAATTAATAATATATAAAAAATAATAAAATAATGTGTAATAAATTATAATATATATCATAATATAATAATATAAATATAAATATAATAATCAATTAATATAATAAGATAATCCATGAGAAAGGCAACCGTGGAACCGATTCTGTGATCATGCTTCCGGACAAGCGTGTTTCAAGAGGTATCAGAAACACAACAAAGTGGTATACTTTATTATTATATATAATATATATATTATTCTTACTATATTACTATATGATATATATACTATCTATATATATATATATTTATAGATAATATAAAACACTAATACTTCTACCTAGTACCTTGAAATACACACAGACAACAACACCACAACCCCATACCAAACCAACAACACACCACCACCACACAACAACAAACCATGTCGCTAGAACCACAACACGAAAGACCTGCATCTAGGATAAACCTACTTTTCTACTTTATTCTCATCTTAATTATCTCTGTCAGCAGCCACACGTGACCGGCCAACAATATATTTCTACGTCGAAAAAGCCACGCAGAACTAAATTATGCACTAAACAAACTTAGACCATAATCAATACTATTATCATAACTACCTAGTAACATATATCTATACAATTATATTCTATATATTATAATATATATATATACTATATATTATCTATATATCTACTTACCTATATCATATATAATTACAGTGTGTAGTGTAGTGTAGTGTTTAGGTTATAGTATTCAGGATGTTATTAGTTTCGTTATAAAGCTTTTATTTGAAGATGTATTCTATTTGGCTTGTTTGAAAGTTTTTAATATGTAATCGTTGGTGGCTTACCTTAAGGAGAGTAATTGAGAAAGTTAATTTGATCTGGTATGGAGTAGCGACTTGTGGGTGAATTAATTGATGAATTAAATTAGTATGTGATGTAGAATTTTGCCTACATAGTGCTGGACCTGTATGTCATATCATGCCTATTATGTGCTCTTAGGGCTAGACTGTGAAAGCAGCTGTACAAGTTCAAGTTTTAAGTACAAATAAATTCAAAAACCATAAAAAAGGCTATGACATATTTTCGGATAATTACGTACATATATTTTTCAAACAACCTTTTATTTTAATCTTCTTTTTTTACTTTATTTCATCTATTTTATTTTTTGTTCTTCGCTTTTCTTTTTTTTTTTTTTTTTTTTTTATTTAGGCTGTGAGAAATGAACCGATTACCTTAACGTTTTTACGTAGAAGAGAAGTTTAGAACCATAAACATTATTTTGGCAATTTCTCCCTTGTACTGATATATATACCTAGCATATCAACCTAACTATCCCACCCCATAGATACACATACTACCCTGAACTTATATAGTACACAATCACTATTCCTTTATTACCTAACCAACCTTCACCAAGAAGCACCCACACCAACCTTGCTATCCAACACTTCACACCACCACCTCACCACATATATACTACAGTATATAACACCTAACATACCCACAACACGCTCACTTATAACCTACTTACATCAATGATCCGCAACCTCTCCATCTATATATATATATATCAAATATTATATATATATTATTATATTAGATATATTTATGACACCACTACCCCATCATACCTATAATTAAACTCAACCCAAATATCCACTATCACTCACCTACAACCCAATAATACCAAAACATAACCAAAACACTATGCTACAGATAACCAATCCCTCAACACAGTACTACTATATAATTATATAATATTCCACCTAAAGTTATAACTAATTCTAAATACTACGCCACCTCACCACTACTATATATATATATATATATATATTATATTATAATATTATTATATACTATTATATATATACATCCCCCTCGTCCCCCACCATCTCACCTCCACCTAATACTATACTACCTACACCACTAATATCCCTACAATAACAATACATACATACAACGACCGTCCGCACGCCAGCATCCAGCCTCACCAAAAAAACTTGCCCTTTAAAAGCCGCACTAGCACGAACCCACCAACGCATCGGTACACAATACATCCACATAACATTTACGATACCGATTCACCGATAACGATATACATGTATTAGCAGAGGTTGGCACCCCTCTCATTTAAGGGTAGTCCGCTAGCGCACCTCCGCAACTCGAGAAAACGTTGTCCGCTAGCGCTCCTCCGCACTTATTCAGGCCATCAAACCTCCGCGGTATCGCAGTCGCACGTCCGCACTTCCGCACGTCTCCCGCTAATAATGTGCGTTTTCACCCAAAAGATTTATATTAAAATAATAGTTATTATCCTTTACAAAATATTTTATATATTATATGAAAATTGATGATATTACCAACAATCCTCAGATTTTCACTTCCTCCTCATATGTTCGTCTTTCACAAGGGACAAAGATCCATACTTACCTTTCAAAAAGATTAGGGTGCTCAAAATTAAAAAGCAGTTAAGGCTGACCTCTTTGCCTCAAAATATCCCCACCAATACTAAAATATTCGCTCTACAGCACCGCAGAACTAGGGAGAGGTGTTTTATATTTTATGAACAAGTTCAACAATTTGCCTATTGCTTTAGGGAAAGATTGTCTTGGTGAGAGAGTGTGGTGTTAGTCACTTCCAGCAGGCTCATTGCTAATTTAGGTCTTCACCTAAATCATTCTGCCTTCTGAAATATTTTGCCCTGTCCACTTAAGAAGGTTATTTGTCAGACTTTAGTAGCATGCCATGAAGCTCGACTCTGCAGAAGTCGATGCTTGATGTAGTATCAGCTCGGTGCTATTATATATTATCTAATATATATGTATATATATATATTATATATTATATTATAATATATATATATATACGAATATAGCAATATAATATACTCATATTATTATATTTATATTTATTTAGTAAATATAGATCATTTACTTGCCTCTTCTGAGGTCAAACCACTCCATGTTGTAACTGATTATTCTATTATATGTATATATATATTTATTTATATATTATTATATATATTATATATTATATTTACATAGTTATAGTTAACACAAATGCTGGTCTTGAACTTCACCTTCAAACCATTTTATATTGGGTTTAAAATGTTAACTTTTTAAATTACGATTTTGTTAATATATTTCTTTCATTAAATTTTGGATGAGGTTAGCTTCAGCTCTATAAATCATTTAATGTTATTTTGTAATTGAAAATAAAATAATCAGAGATTGGGGGAGGAGTTTTTATGATTAAAAAACAATATGTCTTAACTATCTATACATTAGTTTCATTTAACAATAAAAATTTATATTTCTTTTTCATTCTCAATAGGAATCCTAAGTAAACTATATTTTCATTTTTCAAAAATATCATTTATGGCGACTTTCGCACTCGCGTCCGCCACTATTCTGGTAGTCGCTCTGGGGACTGCGCGATAGCGGAACTAAAGAGCGGAGTGCCCCCTATGGTATCTAGCTACTTAAAGACTAAGATTATAAATTATAGTATGATTATATATTCTGATATTATTATTTATATATATATTATATATATATTTATATATATATATATATATATTATATATATTAGTATTATATTATTATATATATATATAATATTTATATTATTATATATTTTATATATATTATAATATATATTATATAATAATATAATATATATATATATATACTATATATAATATTTATATATATATATCGGTATATACTATAATATATATATATAATATATATTATACTTATATTATTATATATAATATATATATAATATATTATATACTAGTATATATAAATATGTATCTATATATATATATAATTATTTATTTATATATATATAATATATTTATATATATTATTTAGGTATAATATATATATATAATATATATATATATTTATATATATTAATATTATATTATATATATGATAAACTATGTTCAAAAGCCGAAGCTGCATAATTGTAAAATGTTGGAGCCGGAGACGTTCAATTTTGAAAATGGTTTATCTGGAAACGAGTATTTTAAAATGATGGAGAGTGTCTGCAAAAAAATTTACCTGCTCGGCATCCCAATATCTCAATATCGAAGAGAAGATTTATAGTGATTAGGCATATATATACATGAAAAGATTCTGAATCTTTTCTTATCAGGAAGGTTTGGAAACATCTGAATTCTTCTAATCTTATTTTTTATGGCCAGTAAAGCATTCGTAAGTTGTACTCTACTCGTGATTTTCTTCTTTATGATTCTTGGTCCTCTTTCTTGGGCATTTCTTGGAATCTTTCGTTGAGCCGCTTCGTGTTCAAAATTACGATGGAGTCTGGCACAAAGCTTAACCTTGATTTGGATTGGCAGAAGAAGTTATGCAAGTTTAAGTTTCTGGCTTATATCCAGATTGAGAAACTTTGAACAACTATTTGATAAACCGTTGAATGGAGTTCAGAGTGGGCAAACAATACTGAAGGGGAGGAATGGTGAGTTGAATTTTTAATTAACAAGATCAGGACGATTACGACTTGTACGACACAACTATCGCATGCGGGCGGTTCACTAAACGATGTTATATGAATCTCATACTTAATAAGATATATGATATTATATATATTATATAATTGCTAGATCTCATCCACTATAATAAGCATATATATATATATATATATATTATTATTACTTAATATATCTACTAAGAATCTCATCCACTATATATATAGCCAATACTATATCATTATTGAAAGAGATAGCATAAGTAAATATTATTCTAAAGGAAATATTGAAATTTAAGCCAATGCTTTCTCTTTCTACTGACAAAACTCGTTCAAATCAACATACACTGCTTAAATTTATCTTAGCAGGAAAACACACACACAAACACAACACACCAACACACACACCAACCACACGCACAAAACACACACACACACACACACACACAACACAACAACCACACACCACACACACACCTCACACATACACACACATCACACACACACACTATGAAATATTGATATATAATATATTATATATTATAAATTATATATTATATTATTTATATATATTATATATAAACAATATATATATTAATATAGTTATAATAAAATGAATCTAAAGTATATTTTGATTCCCACACATTAACGTCAATCTAGATCCGGAACAGTACCTCAAGCCTAAGATTGTGATTGGTCAGGAATATTGATTCTGTATGTTTCTTGTCAAGTGATGAAATTGCAGATATTTGGCTTGTAGCAGCCCTACTTCAGCTCACGCATGTTTGAAATGTTATCCTCCTCTACTGAGCGCCCTTCCATGCTAGAGTATGAGAGAGAAACGTGTTTTGTAATCTTGATATAGGTCATTCTGCTTTTTGTGTGCAATATGTTTTAGTGTTTGTGTTTGATTTAGAGTAATAACTATGCGACAAGCTGTATATTAATATATTACGAACATCTCTCTATACTGACGGCATTTTTTATGTCCTTCACAGTTTACGACGAGGCTTCGAACCCTTACTGAGGAATCCGCGTTCTTAGCGAGCTAAACGTTCGTATGATGAGAATGATATTATTTATTATATATATATATTATATATTTTATATATATATATATATAATTATATATTATATATATATATACTATATATAATTACTATTATTTATATATACAAAATTTTGGGATATAGTGGGTCAAAATAAAATTTGAAGGAAGAACAAGAGATTAGGTCCAAGTGGCGGATAATACGACACTAAAGATTCTGTGCTTGCGCACTTATATATAGGAACGAATGCGTTAAGCTTTGCACAAATTTAATTAACATATTCCTCTTAGAGCCTTCATTGGCCTCTTAAGCCGAGTATTAGATGCAGCTTTAATGTGTATAATATTTGGGTGAAATTAAGATAAAGCTTTGTGTACTGGAATGTATATTTGGGTAATTACGATGTTTTCTAATTTTTGTTCATTTTAATTTTTTTGTAAAATAAAAGGATTATATATAATATACTATATTAGATTATAAATTTTAAACTTTATAGCTATAATAAATAGTAGTATAATATATATATCATATATATATATATATCTATTATTATAATGTTATATATAATACCGTATATAGGCAAATTATCAAAGCACCCGCATGATATGTCGAAAACTACGATTAGGAAAAGTAAACTAATACTATTTGGAACAGTTATGAAATTTGTATTTGGAAATGGATTTTTTTTTTAGGGGGCTTAAACTGACGTGGGACGAGGGGGGACGAGTCCCCGTCGGTCCCCGATTCGGTTGAAGACCTGCTATTGCTCTTTGCGGTTTATTCGGAGTATTTTTTAGTAAAAAAAAAAATTAAAAGAAAATTACGTTATCACTTGATTTGCTTTCTTTGCGGTTTACCCTATTGTATTCTTTTAGTTAAAAATTCATTATAAAAAAAATTATTTTCACTTACATTTGATCGCGATGCTAGAGTTACCAAAAACACATAAGCTGGGCACATAGATTCACACTCATGCACCTTTCAGGTAGTGAAAGAGTTGTTAAACCATAATGCCATTATTGATTTAAAGGACTCTACGATTAAAATATACAAATTATAGTTATAGCAACTAAATTTGTTATACTCTGACTATATATAATATCGAGATAATTGTTATGTATTATATATACATGAGATATATAATAATATAGTTTATTTTATAGTTTATATTTATTTAATATTTAAAAGTAATTTATAAATATGATTATAACAATGCATATGTGCATTTCTTTCAATTTTGAATATAATTTAATTCCAATTATTAATTGTTATATGTATAGATATCAGATGTATTGAATTAATATTAATTGTTATAT
Organism: Trachelipus rathkii; assembly: GCA_015478945.1. NCBI lineage: Eukaryota > Metazoa > Arthropoda > Malacostraca > Isopoda > Trachelipodidae > Trachelipus > Trachelipus rathkii. The sequence continues at coordinate 14,438 of JABUQX010036111.1, read as the reverse complement.
ATATATATATAGTATGTTATATTTTTAATATATATAGTCTCTTAGGGAAATTGATTATTGAAATTAATAATCTTGCTTGCTATATTATATTGTCATAGTACGAACATAAAAAAATTGTAAAGTCTATACGTAACTCCTTTAGTAGCGTTTCTAGATGTTTAAGTTTATTTGCTAATAAGGCTGATGAATTTTTACAAAATATTTTTCTTAAATAACTAAAAAATGTATATTGAGTATATGATTTATGTAATTTATTTATTTTATCTTGTATATCTTTTACATTCAGATACTATTATTTATGAAAATAGTATATTTCTGCTTACTTAGAGTAGCTTAAGAAGTAGGCAAGTTTTTAAATACTGTTAGAGAATGATATAGATACATAGTTTCCCGCAAATTGTAGGGGTGATTATTTCATATTACTGTCCCCGGATAAATAGGAATTTTTATAAGATTGTTATTTTTGAATGCTCTTGATCATGCGATACAACATTAATGAAAGCAAATAAGTATACATATTGGGTGTGAGATGTGGAAACTTTTTTGTCTCTCATTTAAACTTTCCATACCTACAAAATTAATATATAAACCTATACATTATCTCGAAAAATCATTTTGCTTTTATAATTGGTTGTGAAATTATTTCGGATATTTTTGTGGGAAATATTAATATACACTACACGAAAGTGATGATGTGACTTGCGGGTCCAAGTGGTCGTCACAGCACACCTTTAAAGAGTACATGTTTTTTTTCGTATGGCTAAGTCTCTTCCGATCATAGTCATTAATTCTCGCCTACGCTCGGGAATGCACTAAACACTTTTAATATGTTTCTATACGCACAAAAAGGTTAAGTTATGTTAAATTAGGTTAGGTTAGGCATCTTTTAATGAAAATTGTCAAAATTTGTATTAATGATTTTGGTTTCGTGCATCAGATACAAACGTATTTTATTTTAAGAGCCTACAATTTCAGTGTATAGGACATTGGAGCTTCTAAGTTAGAAGGAAATTGCATTTATCACGAGTGATAATCTCCAGAGATCCGTAGGTAAAGTGACCTACATATGGCCAAGCATGGCAGGGTACGAACTGGGCCGACCATCTTAAAAAGTTGGGGAAATATAACTGTCTTTTCCTATATGGGCGTGAATTGTCAATGCAGTGGAGTTACGACAATATTAACACTTACTGTGGGATTTTCGAATGCCCACCACGCCATGAATTCATCGAACGCTAAGAGTTGGGCTTATATGAAGACCAGAATCAGACAATTATCTATGTACCCAGAGTTATTCCGCTTTCAAACACTCCTACTTTTCTTCTAGATACTTTACCTTCGCCTCGATGGCAGTTTGAATGAGCCAATTTGAATAGTGTAAATTAACTAGTATGTTCTATATACCCTGATGGTCTCGTGTGTTCCAGGGTATTTTACTATAAATATATTTAATAAGGGAATGAAGATAATTAAGTTAATGACCTCATTAACACTCCATTTACTGGATAGGTTAGAAACTCCGTATCCGATATACTCTATGACTCTATCAATAAGGACTCGAAGCCTTTGTTAATTCTTATTTTGTATATATATTTGGTGATCGAATTGATTTTTAGGGTTGAGTGTAATTAATATATGAATTAGTGATTGTATCTTTATTATTATATATTTTTATTGAAAATTTACTATGGCTTTTTTATATGAAAGTCTCAGCTTCAAGTAGTTTGCAATTATTAATTTGATCTGTGATTGTCTTATTTTCTCGTGATATATTTCCGAATGATATTTGTCGAACGCATCAGTGGTGTATCGAATCATTGTATATTGTATATAAATGTATGTGACTATGTCGAATACCTCGTTGTGGAGGTTACTCTCTATCTTCAACAATTAATATAAACAATATTCATATTAGTTAGTAATATAATCCTACAATAT